>BRYE01000023.1:1690000-1692500 GCA_030159115.1 Actinidia arguta var. hypoleuca
GTGAGCGTGTGTGTGAGTTTATCACTTCTATGTACCTATGAAATGTATGTATACATATGTAAACCTGAAGCTCCAACTTAAACATAAATAAAGCAGAGCTACACCTTTGAGAACTCTCTCTCTCATGGTTTTAAAACCCGGTTCAACCGGTCGACGGTCCGATTAACTTTTTAAACCTGTTTTAGTCAAAATCTAGTCAAACCTAATAAGAATCGCGATTGAATTGCAATCCGGTCAATTGAACCGGTCATTAGACCTGTCGGTTCACTGTTTTAAGAAAAAATTATGTTTTAATTTTTAAATTTTAGGTTTTTAAGTATAAAAATTAGTCTAGAAAAATAAGAGATATTTTATTACTAATAATAAATAAATTAATGATATAATTTTGACATCACGGGTCGGTTGAACCAGTGATTAGTGATCTGATCTCTTTTCTGATTCACTCAACGGTCCGGTTTTCAGAATATTGCTCTCTCGCGTGCATGGGGACTGGAAGATGAACTTTGTTGATAATAAAAATGGGCCATACGATGGCGCACAGTGCTGGACTGGATTTTAGAAATAAGCCCAGCCGTTGGCCCATTGAAAGAGATTGGGCTTCATCTGCAAAGGTTCAGTGTAACACACAATTGAACTAGTCCAACCTTTTCCATTGACAAACCTACCCCTACGAAATAAGAAAAATGTTGACCACCACCAAATATGGATATAGACGGGTGGGGAAAAAAATGTACTGATAAATGTGAAAAATATATAAATTTTTGTGAATTAGGACCGAAAATCACAATTCTTCATTTATTTTGACGCTCACTTTACCTTTATTTTTTTAGAGTTACTATGCTTTAATTATGTTTTTCTATTATTATTATTATTTTATTTGACTGTATACGTGATAGAATTTGTATGATATATCTTAATTTTTATATTTAATTTGTTTTAAGATATGAAATCAATCACGTATAGCTAACTAGGCGGTGAAGTCGTGGTTAAACAGTATAAATAACAAAAAAATAATATATATATATTTTAGTATACAATATTTCATAATTTTCAATATATTTTCATTTTCCTTCCACTAGCCTACGCACTCCACTGACATTATCACCCCCGTGTGCCTTCTCAGAGTCACTATCTCTGTGTTTTTGTAATTTGTGTGGCTGAGAGAGAGAGAGAGAGAGAGAGAGAGAGAGAGAGGTGTCAGTGATGATGCCTTGTCTAACAAACAAGCAGAGCATCAGATAGTAAAATTAGTAGTACTGGTACTTGATCGCAATATATTGAAAATTATTTTCACTCTCAGTAGTCAGTACTTTTTTATAGTGTAAATCTCACTGAACTCCCCTGAAGTTTCTAAAAATTACAGTCACTATCTTATAGTTTAAAAAATAATACTGACCTCACTTAATTTTATTATATTTAGATTAGTAGTACTTAAAAAGTAAAATTTTTTAGATATTTTTTAATTTTTTTATTGATAAAAAAGTTTATTTTTTAAGTATATTTTTATTAGAGTAAATAAAAATTAAATTATTTAGATCAATTCTTTTTAAAAAAATTACTTATTGATAAAAAATAAATTTGAAGCAGTTTACAAATAAATAGTATTTTAAGAAAAAATCAAAGAAAATAATATTTATTTATTTTAATGAATGTATTGAGACAAAATTAAAAATTTTAAATTAAATGATAATTTTTTTTATTTTTGTACAAAAATTATATTAAAGAAGAATCTTACTATTAATTTTAAAAATAAACAAGATTATAAGAGAATTGTCAGTATTTGTCAAAAATTTTTTATAGGAGATCAGTGAAATTTACCTTGTTTTTCTAACATTAATTACTGATATCGTACAGTCTATTTATGGCTGTGGGTTTGCTCCAATTCCCAATGCTGTTCATCCCATGCTACGCAACAAAACTGCAAAAGTTTTTAATTGAAAAAATTACAATGACCTCCGCTATAGTTTTTTACAAATACAAAAACCTCCCTTAAATTTCGTTTTTTTGATTGCTTGTCTTCAATGGGCTTTTTGTTTTTTTTTTTAAAAAAGAAAATATGGCCCTTATTTTCCTTTTTTGATTCCACTATTCACAAAGAACTAGAACTTCAGATTTTTTTTTTTTATTAAAAATAGAATGAGCAAAACAAGACCGAAGTAATAAATGAAGAGACAGAAAGAGAGACAGAGAGAGAGAGAGATGCCGTTGCAATGAAGGAAATAGCAATGGGGTAGTAAATAGTAATGTTTGGGGGAATTTGAAACAGACAACCAGCAGGTAGATCAGTGTCATTCCAAAAACATAAGGGGAGATCTTGTATTTGTTAAAAAACTCAGAGAGGTCATTGTAATTTACCCTTCTCGTTTTTATATTTTTCCCGTCAAAGTACACGACCACTTGCCTTTAAAGGCACCTCGAATAATACTAATAGAAATACAGTATTATTTATTTTTTGATGAAATGGAGGGGGCAGACCGGAGAGACAGAGCATTGAGGCTTG
>BRYE01000023.1:1722500-1725000 GCA_030159115.1 Actinidia arguta var. hypoleuca
TTGTAACTAAAGATGTTAAAAAAATAAAAACAATGAGCAACACAAGACACAGTTATTATAGCTGTGATAAAGTCATCTACTTTTCTCAGACAGCCCATTGAAAGGCTATCATTTAGGAAGGTGCACATGCATTTGGAAGTTCTTATATCAATTGCGGGTGCTCACACTTTTTCTCTACCCCCCACAATAATAGAAAGTAAAAATCAAAAAATTATAGAAAGTAACATTGGAATTGGGAAAAGGTGGGTTCAAAAGTTTACCTTCAACGGCACAACTCCATAGCACGAGAGATGGACCCAAAGAGAGCGGTTATAGGTGTTTATCACCTCAAAATGTGTAAAAAAATTTAATTTTATAGTAGTATTAGTTGTTAATATTATATAATTATATACATACGTTTGCCAACCCAAAATCAAAATTAATTCTATATTTTATGCTAAATTATAAATTTTAATTTTTGTATATATTCGCTTTTACAATGTTCAAATCCCATTGTCCTTGCATTGCACTTAGTCATATCACATGGGTATGAAATATTATGTGAGTAGGGTGTACATGGCCTGGATTGATTGGTTTTATATAAAATTATAAATTTAAATTAGCAATTTCACATAATTTAGAATCAATTCAAAACGTTAGCTTATATGTAATTGAACCAGGACAACGAGTTAGTTTTGGTTCGTTCCCGGTCATAAACCGTTGACAAGATTAGGAACATACCCTATTAAATCTAACATACAAAAGCCAAAGCCAAACATCTAGAATTAACATTCAGATATTAAACTATCAAAATGTTAAAAGCCAAAAATTCAAAATAATACAACGTGAAAAATTAGGGTTATGGAGAGTTTACTAGAACTTGATCGGTTCAATTTCAATTATAATTCAATTATAAAAACCAAGATTGGATCTTTTAGACTATAAAACCAAAATAATTGAAATGATTCAGTTCAGTCCAATCTAATTTAATGTGTGTGTTTTCGAGTTTTTGAACACCCACACGTTGATTAGGGCTTACATGTATGTGCATTGAAGTGGTGGCTACTCGATTTCCAAATATGAGAATCGAAAGTGTTCTTACGTTGAAGCCCCACCAACAATCCCCACGGTTGCTTTCCATTTTGGAAACAAAATGGGAAATGAGTTTGGTTGGGTGGGTTGGTATTGAGTTTTGATGATGGATTACATTATATATATATTTACAATTTCTTTCTAACAACACAAACAGAAAGAGTAAACAAATTTGATCACAAGATGAAAGACGTTCATTAAAAATAAAAGTAACCCAAGTTTAGTGAAAATTTACCCGAAAGAACCCTAACTAGTTATATGGCTAATTTGTCCTTTGAGCCCCTCTTTTAACTTCCAAACCCACTTGTTCATGCAAACCAAACCCGAAAAAGCACCTCCCTCCCGGCTTTGCAAGAGAGGATGAGCGGGAGAGTAGAACTGAGCAGGGTCTTATTATCAAATGCATCATTACATAAACAGAGTTACAATACAAATTAATGTTTCAAAGTGCGAGCTTTCGTTTCCAAACAAATGACCCATCAAAATGACTTTTGTTTACTAAGATACCGTTACCGAGTTATTCTTATGATATTATGTTGGCTCAATAGACAACCCAAGAGAGGGGTGAATTGAGTTTTTTAAAATTTATTAGCAATTTAGATTAATTAAAAATTAATATAATCACTTCAACAAGAAATTAAATAGTGTGCAATGTAATATATGCAAATGTAAAGTAAATGCAAGAACAAGAAAGAGCACACCAAAATTTATTGTGATGATCTACGTCCTCCCAAGACTTTCGCAAGATTTTCTTCCACTACTTGCAATAAATAATTACAATGTGAGGGCTGATTTCCAAGTGCTCAACTCACTTTTATAACAAGAACTTATAACCAAGTTCTTCCAAGAGATTTTGTCCAAGACCCTCTCAATCTTTCAAGTATTTTTGTCCAAGTACACTCAAATTTACAAGAAATGAATGATTTAAGATATTACAAGTGAAAAGAAAACTCTCTCAATAGAGTAGTTATGAGTGGAATCTCACAATAAGGGCTAACTCTTGAAGACAAAAGGAGTATACAAGAAATCGTGACTTTGGAGTTTTGTAGATGATCAATCAATACAATAGGATGTGTCTTCTTCTTTGTAAATATTGTTGAAAAATTGTATTTAATGACTTGAGGCTTCATTAAATCGTTGGTGGTAGTTAAAAATCATTTAATACAGTTTCAAACCACTCTGCGTTCAAAAATAGTACCGTTAGGTGTCGATATTTTTTTAGGTGTCAACACTTTTTGGGTTTCAAGTCTCGATACTTCATTTTCAAGTGTCGACACTTCAATCCATCTTCCTTCAATTGAAACTCATTGTCTCCAAATGTCGACACTTCCTTCATCAGATGTCGACACTTCATCATCCGTCTTCAAAGAGTTTAAATACTATCCACAGGTGTCGACACATTCTGTACCTGGTGTCGACACTTGACCAT
>BRYE01000023.1:1770000-1777500 GCA_030159115.1 Actinidia arguta var. hypoleuca
AGTTTTTTGTAAACGTTATGGACTAAAAGTGAAATTTACCCATGTTTTATTATTGTTGTGCAACGTTTGAGCTTACCTATTATTGTGAACAGGTGCCTGTATTTTTCCGGTGTTTCACTTTGATTCGTGTAGTTTAAATTTGTACATTTAGAGCCCTGCAACTTTTATTCAATTTTAACAAAGCCTCTCTTTCCAAAGGCGTTTAAAATGAAAACAGAGAATACACGGGGTCGTTTTTGTTTTGTCCACATTTTTTCTCCAATATTTTTTAATGTGTTTTAACATAGGAACAATATTTAAATCGTTTAGGATTCTAATAGTTCAAATTGCATTCACAGACCGTAACGAATTGCCACGCGTCATTAGTCCATTTATTTTCTTCTCTGCCTTTCGTATATTTTTGTCTATTTGTTTTTCTTTGACTCTTCATATTTTGATGTTACAACTACTCATGTTTCAATTTTAATTTTAGCAATCACGTTTTTCGAATTCCATTAGAAGATTATATGGAAGCATAGGATCAAATTTTTGATATACGTACATCTCAAATTATTTCCATAATTCTTTTCATAAAATCCCAATTCTAAGTTCTTCACTGTTTATGTTACTATGTATATGTATAACATATACATATATTTACTATTCTCCTCCCCATTTTTTTTGGAAAGTATTTGTTTCATTGTGAATGGTTTTATAGTTTATTTGTTCAGATCTTCATGCGCATCAGGTAGACTACCAAATAAAATTTTCTGCTGAAAGCTTCTACTTTGAGGGATCAACGATTGCTTGTTGTGCACTAAGCACATTTACCATCCAACAACTATTTATCACTTGCTAATATTTTATTGATTTTATACTCATTTTAATATGATTATATCTCAAATACAATCCGTACATTGCATGGGTAATATTTTATTGATTTTATACTCATTTTAATATTATTATATCTCAAATTCAATCCGTACATTGCATGGGTACACAAATTAATTTTCTTTATACATATTCAAATAAATTATAATTTCTTTTGAATAAATTATTGTATGTGTGGATTTTGTAGAGGAGTACAGCTGTCATGCACTGCAAAGATCTAGAAAGTGCTAGAACATTGTAAAAATTTCTGACAATATTGACCCTTGTGAGTTGATTAATTCTCAATGTTAACCTCCGTGCTACTTTGCCATATCCCTCCTCCTCCTAGGTTACATGCACACTATAAACATGCACACTATAAAGAGCACAATTAAAACTATAGTATGAGAGTAAGAATACGGAAGAAAAAAGAAAACATGGGAAATAGAGAATTAGGTTTTCAGTGCACACAAATGACATGTGAACCTATCTATTTATAGGTTAACTCATTGAGTCTTAATCGACCTCGACTTTCTCATTTCATACCCGCATCAACCAACGCTTTTCTCCTTATCCCAACTAGAAAGTAAATATTTCCTAATTAGAGAGAACTCATAGCGGAACACATCTCTACCCATTGACTTGACTTTTAAGACAACCAACCTCAACTCCGCACTTTTTAGGCTCCGCACACAAACGTCCACATTGGGTTCAATACTCCAAGCCCAATCCTCATGGATTGAGTTTGTTGAAACCAATGACAGGTTCATAATAAGCGAGTACAACTCATCGACAAATCTTGAATTAGTCAGTATGACCCAAATTTATTCTAACCCTTGTGTTGTGGTAAAAATCTGGGAGAGCAACCAATAGTCAGAATTGCTCCTCGGTCTCGGCGCTGGACCTTGACTAAAGTTAGGGCGACCTGCACAGCGGCGACCTACACACTAGTGAACAAAAGTAATTGACCGGAGTGAGACCGCTCAAAACTCCTCCGGCGTATGAAACAGACCAAAGCGATCAAGAGATAATTATAGGTAATGTGAGCGAGCACAATAATAAATGTGTATGTGGTGCCTGTGTTGAGCGTACCTTTTTGTTATGGGGGAGCGGCCTTTATATAAACGGAGTAATGAGCTGTGTTAGTGGATAACGTCAAGATCCTCGGAAGAATAAGTATGGAATGATATCTCAATAATTTTGAAGATAATGTAGGAGGTTGTCATTTGTAGAGCAATCCGCAATTATAGGAGTCATGATGGAGCTGGAGTCTAATAGAGGTAGTTCCCTTGTAGAGGTGAAATTCTCACGAAAGCGGACTCTGATTAGGCAGAAGAGTGATTGAGAAGGAGTCTCATGATGACAGACTTATAACGGAGAGGAGATGGAGTCCTTTTAAAGAATAAGTCCTCATGAAGATGGTCTATGACTAGGCGAATTTTTACCCCACATCAATAGCCCCCTACTCAAGATGCCAAGGTGAAACACTTGGTATCATTGAGTAACAAATCGTTTGGTGAAATGACGAAATTGGAGATCATCCATTGGCCATCGTGACAAGGTCATCTCTGACGCTGGCGACATAATTTCCTCTGGCACTAGTGACGGTCACCTTTGGAACAAGTGACATGATCACCTCTGGCATTGGTGACCGCACCTCCGGCACTAGCGATTGGTGATAATTCTCCTGGAGATCTTAACATTTGGAGAACTTGCTTTAATTCGGAGAATAATTCATCTCGGCCTTGAGGGATCTTATTCTCCTCGGCCATGACGGATCTCATTCACCTCATCCCCTTGTGCGAGGTGAATACCTTCGGCGAGGTGAACATCTTTGAGCCCCTTGGGAGAAGTGAACACCTTGTGCGAGGTGAACACTTGTGAGCCCTTTGGGCGAGGTGAACACTTGTGAGCTGCTTGGGCAAGGTGAACACCTTTGAGCCCCTTCGGCGAGGTGAACACCTTTGAGCCTCTTGGGCAAGGTGAACACTTTTGAACCCCTTTGGTGAGGTGAACACCTTTAAGCGCCTTGGGCGAGGTGAACACCTTTAAACTCCTTAAGCGAGGTGAACACCTTTGAGCCCCTTGGGCGAGGTGAACTCCTATGAGCCCCTTGGGCGAGGTGAACACCTTTAAGCACCATGAACGAGGTGAACACATGTGAGCCCCTTGGGTGAGGTGAACACCTTTGAGCCCCTTGAGCGAGGTGAACACCTTTAAGCGCCATGGGCGAGGTGAACACCTTCGGCGAGGTGAACACCTTTGAGCCTCTTGGGAGAGGTGAACACCTTTAAGCCCCTTGGGCGAGGTGAACACATGTGAGCTGTTCGGGTGAGGTGAACACCTTCGGCGAGGTGAACAACTTTAAGCCCATGGGTGAGGTGAACACCTGATAGCCCTTGGGCGAGGTGAAAAACCTGTGAGCCCCTTGGGTGAGGTGAAAACCATGGGCGAGGTGAACACCTTTGAGCCCTTTAGACGAGGTGAACACTTGTGAGCCCCTTGGGAGAGGTGAACACCTTCGGCGAGGTGAACACCTTTGAGCCCCTTCGGTGGTGAATACCTTCGGCGAGGTGAACACATGTGAGCCCCTTGGGCGAGGTGAATACTTTTGAACCCCTTGGGTGAGGTGAACACCTTTAAGCGTCTTTGGCGAGGTGAACACCTTTGAGCCCCTTGGGCGAGGTGAACACCTGTAAGCCCCTTGGGCGAGGTGAATTCGGAGGTGACCTCGTTTTACCTCGGTCAAGAGGGTTCGGAGATGGCCTTATTTTTTCCTCGGTCTGGAGGGTTCGAAGATAACTTCGTTTTACCTTGGTCAGGAGGATTCGGAGATGACCTCGTTTTACCTCGGTCAAGAGAGTTCGGAGATGACCTCGTTTTTTCTCTATTCGGCCATACCATGTATCTCACGGTGAAGGCCCTCTAGATCTGGATCTTGGCTAGTGTTGGCCATTGGACGAGCTCTGTTATCTAAAGGGCTGCTAGTGCTTGGTCTGGATAATAATCGACTGCGCAGGTGCATAGGATAAAGAGAACTATCGTTCTCACAAACGGTGCCAAACTGCTGTGGTAAAAATCTGGGAGAGCAATCAACAGTCAGAATTGCTCCTCGGCCTCGGCGCTGGACCTCGGCTAAAGCTAGGGCGGCATGCACAGCGGCGACCTATACACTAGTGAACAAAAGTAATCGGCCGGGGTGAGACCGCTCAAAATTCTCCCGGCGTATGAATCAGACCAAGGCGATCAGGAGATAATTATAGGCAATGTGGGCGAGCACAATAATAAATATGTATGTGGTGCCTGTATTGAGCGTACCTTTTTGTTATGGGGGAGCGGCCTTTATATAGACGGAGTAATGAGCCGTGTTAGTGGATAACGTCAAGATCCTCGGAAGGATAAGTATGGAAGGATATCTCAATAATTTTGGAGATAATGTAGGAAGTTACAATTTGTAGAGCAATCCGCAATTATAGGAGTCGTGATGGAGCTGGAGTCTAATAGAGGTAGTTCCCTTATAGAGGTGGTTCCCTTATAGAGGTGAAATTCTTACAAAAGCGGATTCTAATTAGGTGGAAGAGTGATTGAGAAAGAGTCTCATAATGACAGACTTATAACGGAGATGGAGTCCTTTTGGAGAATAAGTCCATGGAGATGTTCTATGACTAGGCAAATTTTTACCCCACATCACCTTGCAATCCTATTATCCATTTTTTTATAAATTTTAGTAAATTACAGTTACGGGTACGCGTGGGGTTATTTCAGCTTTTCCACATTGAGATTCTGAGAGACTTCCCAAGTTGCCATGTGACTCTTCAGTTTTTTAGTACGAGTACTGTTCAAATATACTGTATTTAATGTTATCCGTGCATCAGGGAATAAATTCTATATTTCATTTTTAATTTATCATATTATGTGAACCAATCAAAATGCGACAACAATCCAAAATGATCCAGGACTTTATTGACATGTATGTCTTTAAAGTCGTAAACAATTAAAAATAGTCCTCCAACATTATATAAAGTTTCAATTATTTTATCATTCTTTATTATTGTGATTCTACTAGTTTGTCATGGAAAATGTTACGTTTATAATTTTTTTTATAATATTTATACAATAAATACAAAATGACGTCATTCTATTTAAAGAAGAAACGCAAAAAAATAAATAGAACGATGTCATTTTATATTTATTCAGCTAAAACAACGTCATTTTATATTTGTTATAAAAAAATTTATAAAGTAGCATTTTTTCCTTGCCACTGGTGGGAGCCTTGTGATGATGTGATCCTACTATTTTTTTTTTATTATTTTAAAATAATGGCAGTTGTACCAACAGGATAACATGGGTTCAAATAAGGAAAGTGAGGATGGGAAATAGGGTTTTTTATTTTTCAGTACCCTCTCTTCATTTGATTTGTAATTTTATTTCTTTATCAAATTATCCTTTTATCCTTCTCTTTCCACTAACTCACCCACGCACCCACCTCACCCCCTCTCCCAGTGTGCACCGTCACCCCTAGCTCCACCCCACTCCTGCTTGTTCCAACCCTCTCCCTTCCTCTAATCTTCACATCCCCTTCCTATGCCTCCCATGTCGTCAACAAACCTCCTCATCCCTCTGATCTGTTAACCACCGTTTCCTCTAAGCTTTTTCCCAAATCGTTGCTAGAAAGAAAGACACAGCGGCTTAAGGGGAAGGTAATATGATTTTTTATCTAATGTGTGGGGAGCAAAGTAGCATTTGGGAAAGGGGGAAGGGAAGGTAGGGTGTCGACGACGATGGGTAGGGGAGGTAGCGACGAATGCCGGCCATTTGGTGGCGGTGTCTGATCTTTGGATCGACGACTAGGGTTTGAAGGTTGAATGGGGTGTTATGAGAAAATAGAGGTTCTATAATTGGTAAAGGGTGCACTAAGTATAAGACGTATTGAGGTTAGAAGAGGGCGCCAATATACTTGATTCTTGTTTTTGTCCAATATTGAAGTTTTTGTCCGATACTTCAATAAGCAGCGATTGGCCACGTGGCAACAAGGACATCTATGGCTTCTTGACACTTGTTTAGAAAAAACATTTTTGTTTGATGTTTCCAAATCTCAAGTAATAAAATTACATGCTTTCAAGTTTTTGCCACCTAATAGCTTCCACAGCCGCGTGGATCACTCTGTAACCAAGTTGTAATTAATAATAATCTAGCTTAAAATTGAAAGATTCAACAATAATTTTTTGGAAATAAAAGGGGAAGGGGATGGCTTAAGATGACAGATTAAACAAGGATACCTCATAGCTGTTGTTTTTCATTTCTGTGTTTCCAAACAAATTAAAACACAACTCACAAGTAGTTTCTAGAAAAATACTTAAGGTGTTTCTTAAAACAGTCTTCCAAACAATTTTGTAAAACAAAAATTCTTCTATTATTATTTTTGCTCAAGGGAACCAATTTCCACAATATCAATCCCTATTATATTTTTGTTCCCATAATCCATCACAATGGTTTTAATTTTTATAATTTGTTTTATGAGAATCCAATCCCAATGAGACGAGTTGTGATTGTGTAATATATAACGAAAAATTCGAGTATATAATCTTGACTCGTGACTATAACTCCTTTACGAAGTCGCCATAAATCATCTCAAACGTGGGGTCGTTATATGTTTAGTTACTGGTGGTTGACATCATAATGATTTTTGGTGCATTTCCCTGTTTTTTTTGTTGGTATTGCTGGTCAAATTTGGGGTTATTTTCACTGATGTCATCAATTATTAGGTAGGGTATGGAATCCACCAATCAAATTCTGCAAATCTTTGCTACAAAACGAAGACATTTAACACCGGTGGGCACCACCACCCCATACCTCCGTGGCTCCACCACACCACTCCTTCCTCAAAGAGTTCCAGAACTTTCTTAAGGGGGTAAATTTCATCCGTGGTCCTCATAGTTTAGTTAAATTGGATTTTGGTCTCTGAGTTTTAATTTTAAAAAGTAGAATCTTATAGTTTTTAATGCGTTTAAATTGGTTAAAAACTAAAAGAAATGTAAAAAAGACAAAAAAACTCCATCCGATTCATGTTAACATTTTTAATACATTTGGATAGAGGGAATAGATTGCAATGGATTGAAAATGGCTAATGATTTTTAAACTCTTCTTTTTTTCAATTGCACTCTATTTTTTATTTTTATTAAGTTGAATTTACACAAATGTCATTATATGTAGTGAAAATATTTGAATAAAAGTGGGTATTTGAATAAATTTACCCTCATAAAGACGAAAAAAATGTGCCATTAGAGAAAAAGGAGTTAAAGTTCACTAGTCTTGATAATTGAAAGGTTATAGTTGTTCAAATTAGAACTACTAGGACGAATATGAAACCTTTCCAAAACTACAGAGACCAATGGTAAAATTTCCCCTTCCCTTCTCAAGAAAACCCTCTCTCCTCCCATCTCTATAAATAAAGACTCCCAAGAAAATATCTAGAAGTTTCCATAATTAAAAATTTCATTAAGCACCATAAGCACTTTCCTTAAAGCCTCTTTCGTTGTCCATGTGTCCGTGACACAAGAAACCAATTTCTCGAGAGCAGAAAATAGAAACTACTTCCCAGAAGAAGAAATCACGAAGAGAGAGAAAAGAGCTGGCGTTCTTATCCTTCAA
>BRYE01000023.1:1797500-1800000 GCA_030159115.1 Actinidia arguta var. hypoleuca
AAGATTTAAAACTGTTGAAAAGCTGATTATGAGAGTCTACTATACTTTTAAATTCTCGGTTCTCAAATCTTTTTAATTTAAAATATTCTCACAATTGACAATTTCTTAAAATCAATTTTTTTTTTTTTAAAATATTTAGAAACTAAACAAGTCTATTAAAAATTTTTAAAAAAATTAATTTTAAAAACAATAACCATGTTGTTGTAACATGTATGTAGAGAGAGGGGGGGGGACACGCGTAGTCAAAAGAGGAGGTAAATGACAAGGGGGTACGTCATTTGGAAGCATATTTACGGAAACACCCTCCAGGACAAGAAAATGACCAAAGCAAAGCAGGATGATGATAGAACAAAAGAAAAGCAGAAAAAGAAAACTACAAGGAGTATATTCTCTGCGTGTGCATGAGTGGGCAATGCCAGCAATCTACGTACTACCCAATACCATGTATCCATGTCAGTGGTGGGCCATTCCTTGTGCTCTTCCGGAATGACAAAAATACCCTTGCACTTGAAATTCAAAAGTCTTTCGACCCACCATTTTCTTAAAAGTTTTTTAATTATAATTTTAATATTTGTAAAAATTATATTATTAAAAATATATTTATAGGACCTTTAAAATGAAACTCATATCAAATATTTTTAATAAATATTTAAAGAATCATAATTTAAAAATTTGTAGGGCAAGTTGAAGATTGATAGAATTTTATAAAAAAATAGAGACAGAAATAGAGATTTAGGTTGAAGTTGCAATGAATAATAAAACACTCTATACGTACTTTTTGAATTAAAAATAATATTTTATGTATCAAAAATAGAATTTTGGAGACTTTTGGGTTGGAGATGCTCTAACGTATAGTAATTGGCTAAAATAGTGCAACTCACTACGGATCCACTGTTTTAGCCAATTAAGGCATACACGTTAAGTTGGCTAAATTTATTTATTTATTTTTGCTGATTTAACTAGTGAAATTCTCAAAATTGTCTACATCAAACTAGCCAAAATAACCCACAAATTTAACTTTGTTACAATTCCTAGTCAACCCACAAATTTAGTTTTTTACTATTTTTCCTAATAGAGAGGCTGATACATTTATATATAAAAAAAGATAATTAGGTAAAATAAAAAAGTTAATTTTGAGTTGAATTTAATGAAACTGATGTGAACGCTCTTATAAGCAATGGCGATGTTTCCTATTAGTTTTCTTTTTTTCCACTAACACAACCATATAGTAGTATCAAAAATTACATTTTTTTATTGATTGCTAATGTTGTTGCATTGTATCCCCGTTACGCTTAATATGGTGATATCTTAATTTAATTTATTTATTTTGAATTTTCACTCTCTAGTTTCTATGTCTATTCGCCATCATACCAAATATTTACTCACTAACCTAAAAGTGATAGGTCCATTTTATTTTATTTTCGAAAATTATATTGCCAAATTTTTTTGTGATTGCCACTCTGTAAAGTAGCCTTAAGATTTGGTTTTATATATAATCACATCGACAAATGATTACATTGTAAAGGTTGGAATGGTCGATTTCCATCTAACTCACGGGCTCCGATTCACGAGCAACATTGACAAGATAAGCCTCTCTCTCTCTCTCTCTCTCATAATGACTTTACAGTTCCATAATATATCCATTAACTGCAATAGCTATAGGTTTATGCTGGACCATTCTGGTTCTGTCCTGAATTTAAAAGAATGGACAGAAACTTTCATGTACAGGCATTAGGAAACCTCTCATATAGATACTGATTTTAAAAATAGTATCACAAAATTTCTGTATTACAATGTAAAAAAAAAAATAGGGCTATATGTTAATGCATAAAGGTCTATGAATTGCCATAACAGTAATGTTTAATGGGTTAGAATTTACTTAGTCAAATTAGAATTCTCTAGCACCCACTTTCCAAATTCCAAATGAAGATAGAAGTAGAGCATCAATTCCAAGAAATTCTTTTCTCTTGTGAGGTAATAAGAGGAAAGAAAAGTTATGCAGATAAAATTCAAAGTAAACATAGCCTTTTATAAAGAGTAGTAGGTGTCTGTGTGCGAGTACGCAAGAGTTGGTGGGTGGTCCGGGACTTAGTGGAACAAGGCCCCAAAGGAAAGGAAAAGAAAAGAAAAGAAAAAAAAATCGAAGGAAGGAAAATGTCAGCGGTTATGAAAAAGATGCTCAATGAAACATTGAAAGTTTGCATCACTACTTACAATTCTCCGAGTCTTCTTTTCCTTGATGACCCCCTTCCTTTCTCAAATTCTGTGCAAGTCCCCACACACATTCACAGGTTTTTGTTTGGCAGCAAACACAAGTATCATTATTTTGACAACAAAGGACATCTTCCCTGCTTGTCCATTGACTTGATCAAATCCTCCCCTGCACAATCACTGGCCTGTATCTCTATATCTATATGCATTACATGTGAAACACAAAACCATTTTGTTTAACAATCATGTATATATATATATACACAACTATTATAGTTTCTCCATTCAA
>BRYE01000023.1:1812500-1820000 GCA_030159115.1 Actinidia arguta var. hypoleuca
TAATGGTTTATATTTAGCCTATTGCTATTGAGGCCTTATTTTGAAATGATAAATTATATATGATACGGGGCCTAGGTGTTGACAATTTATTTCTTATGTGTCGATACTTCGTGCAGGTGTTGGGTTATTGTCTTCATGTGTCGACACTTCATGCATGTATTTGGTTACTGTCTTCAGGTGTCGACACTTCATACAGGTGTTTAGTTACTAACTTCAGGTATCGACAATTTATATTTTCATGTATTAACACTTTATGTTGGCATTTGGCTATTGTATTTAAAGTCTCGACATTTTATTTTTTATGTGTCGACCTTTAAGCTGGTGTTTAGTTACTGATTTTAGGTGTCAACACCTGCAGTTACATTCCTTAAGTTTAGTTGGTTTCAATAATGGTTTATATCGACATTTTGAATATTTGTATGTTGTTATATTAATTTTTGATAAATATAACATTTGTGTACATTGGGACTTGAAAAATATGATATTTGTGTGTACTTGGGATTTGAAAAATATTTTGGGAATGACACGTTAGGATATATCGAAATTAGATGGCTTAGATTAAACCTGAGGTGAAATACCTAGACAATAACCGTGCAGGAGGGAATGTCGATCATTTGATTAGCGATCGAGAATTTGGACAAATATAGGGAATGTTAACCCTTCGGTGAAAGTTCGAGAAATTGGTCGGAATAAGAAAATATCAAAGCCTTCGGTGAAAGCTCGATAAGTTGGCCGGATATGCTTCACATGCTTAGCGCATTATGAGGTCAGTTAGGTATGAGCTTAGATGTGTCTTTCGAAATAATTAGATTATTGCCTTTTGAGAAAAGTTGAAAATTTTAGAACTTATTGATTTGAAAATCACGAATTGAAATCAAAAGTATATTTTGACACAAATAAAATCATACTTTATTGCATCATGTTTTCATTATATGATCAAGTATCATGTTTTTTGCTTGAGATATCAAGTCCATTATTAAATATTTTCAAGATAAATTACATTTATTATAAAATAAATTTCAAGTACCAAGGGTTGTCCTGAATCGTGAGGCATGTGAATGTCGATTGTGTAGTTTATTTTGATAAACATGTTAATATGTATTTTTTAAGAATTGTAATATTCTTTTGGTCCGGTATGAGGATTGTCCATGTGTTATCATCTTGTTGTGTATTATGATAGCTCATAAAGAGCATGGTCCCACTTGAGAGATTTAATTGTACTCCGATGTTATGACGAGAGATTGTAATATTATTTTCGCTAACTTTTCTTTAGACGATGTGTTTGTTTACGTGGTTGAGTCTTATTTGATCGGGGCATGACAATCTATATGTATATATGACTCGTTTATGGCAAGAAACAAAGCAGAACCGAGTGACAGGGGGTGAAAACGAGGAAGAAGAGAAATAGTCAATTTTACTTTTAGTCCTTGGAGTTTGACTTAAATTTTACTTTAACAAAATGAATCTAAAAATAATTTTAGGATTTTAGGATTTTTTTTTATGACACTTATTTAAAAATATTTATATCTTTTTTTAACTTGTTTTTGTTGTTAAATCTTAAATTTTGCTAGTATAAAGACAAGTAAAACGTATAATCTATTAGAAAATTAGAAGGAAAAAAACCGTTTTAGATAAAATTTGGTAGACTTTTTTTAAATTTAATCAATATTTTATAACTTTTAGACTAATAAGAGGAATTAAAATAAAAAAATGTCAAACTCAGATAAAATTGTAATTAAAAAATGTATTTTTACTTTTTTTTTTATCTGATTTTGACATTTTTTAATCACAAGCTAAAAGTTTTTTTTTATATTTTTTTTCTAACTTTTACTTTTCTTTTTTAATTATAATTAATTATTCTTTAAGACTCGTTATATAAAGAATAAAAAAGAATATTGAACTTTTGTTTTTTAACTATTTCCGTAGAAAATTCAAGTTTCATGTCCTTGGATGCGTTATTTTTGTTAAATGAACACACCCAATAAACTTTTTTTATTTGACCAATGGTGATTTATTTTTGTTTACATACGAAAAATATCAAAGTTCGATATATCTTTATATTTATTATTTACAGCATTTAATATTTCATTTAGTTGTTTGTGTTGTTTAGTTTTTTTTTCAAAATTTAGGGCAGATTTAAAGAAAATAGAAAGAATGCAATTAATTGGAGTACCGAAGGAAATAATATTAAAAATATAATAAAATTCCGTTGCCGGGAATCGAACCCGGGTCTCCTGGGTGAAAGCCAGATATCCTAACCGCTGGACGACAACGGATTAATGGCAGAATTTTGTTGTTTAATCATTAAATATATAATATTAAATTGATTAATAGAATAAGATTAGGTTCCGCATCATTCTCCATGCGCATGCAGTCTTGAACTGCAACAGTCCAGACACCTACAGAAAAACAACAGCTACGACAAGAGTCTACGCCCTCAAAAGCTACACACTATTCGTGGAGCCATTCATTTACTTTTTTTTCCCCAAACATAAAACTATATGCATTTGAATCCCATTGTAAAATGAATCATTCACTTTTACCCCTCCACAATGAATTAGGCATACTTTTAGAGTCGAATTGAATGAGCATATTTGTATTTGACAAGAGTTCGCGTTGGGTGGCTCTAATCGTACCCTAAAATCTCTTGGCACAATCACAATTTCCAATAAATGTCTCGCAGAGATGGGTGGGTTCAAGGGTGGAACTACAGAAGGACAAGTAGGGTCAATTGATACCATTGAAAAAAATTACACTATTTTTATTAATTTGTTTATTATAAATATAATTTTGACCCTATAAAAATTAATAATTTGTCCTAAATTTTATAATTTTGACACTACTGAATATAAATTTTATTTTTTTTAACTCTATTAAACATAAATTCTGGCTCTTTTGATCTCACTGAATGTTCATTCTGGCTCCACTCTTAAGTGGGTTTTTGTGTGTGCTGAGAAATATTTTGCTTGTATTTAGAATTAGGAATCACCCTTTAAGTATATATATTCATGGAGGATGCTAAAAGGATTTTTTTTGTGATTTAGGCCCAAATCCCAAATAATTTGGTAACACCATCTTTCCCAAGCACGTGAGAGAGTCAAATAATAATAATAATTTTCCCTGCGTAGTCTGCCAGGTTGTGTTCCAATACGATGCTATGAAAACCAAAGTTATTAGGTATGGAGCGTTAATTTGCACTGTTTGCATTGAATGTTTGAATCTTCTATCAAAGAAACGAACGACGAACACAGCCTAGTAAAAAATGTAGTACTAACGGGATATGAATGTTCAAGCAGAGAACAGATTTGACTTTTCCGAAAACAACACAAATCTCCACGTGACCTTTAGAAGTTGGGTTGGTAGCTTGGCACAACACATTACAAAATGCTAATGGACGTCGTCTTTTAAGGTAAAACAATTACTCTGATTACTGATTGCACCGCACTAATTAAAATTATTCAACTAAATAGTGTTTTGATCTCTCTACGAAAACACACAAGTTAAAAATGAGACGAGACAAATGCCTGTGTTCTTTGTTTGTTGTGTGTCCAAAACAAGACGAGAGACTCTAATTTTAGACTGTGATTGATTCTGTAACTTATGGTTGTTGCAACACCAGTGGTTGTTCCAGCCCCAGTAATGACCATTCAAAAATTGTAAATGGTGGTTGTTACAACCCAACAAATGTGGTGTTCAATTCATCAGTAGCTGATGACTCTTAGGCTTTCCAGAACCTTCCGAGTACAAAAAGATAAGCATTGGCTCAAACCATCTCTGAGCTCACAAACCACGAATCTCGACCCCGAGCTTGGCCTTAAGTTTTATATGGGCCTCTCACTACTGTCTAACAATCAATGTCGAATTGAGAATATTTTTGCCATATTCAATTAGTTCATTTTGAAGGATGATATCTCATTCATCATTTATCCATTTTGAATAAAAGCTTTCATGGAACAAGGGACGTTCATACTTCGTTTCATTAAAAAGATAATCAAAGCCTCATCTTTTTCTATTCAAAGTTGTCCAAAAAACTTGTTCAAGCCCTTGATTTTCTCCAACACATTTATCGATGTTTGATAATTAATTTAATTTTTTTAATGAATAACCACCATCAAGCTCTACAAAATAAACTATTTTAGAAATATAATTTACACTGACTCAAATGATATTGACAATACATTATTATGCTCGTAGACACATATGATGGTGTTTAGTATAATTAAACTTATGTCAGAATTATTTATTTAAAAAAATAAAATAAAAAACTTCAAAATTAAATTTTGAATAATTAGTTTTTTAAAATAAATTTAAATTATTTTTGATCTATAAATAAAAAAAAATTATATTAAACACTCTCACTTAAATTTTTTTACCCACCCACCCAAATAGAAGTTTCAACTTAAAAGGGCGACAAACACGTAACGTTGAAATTTTTTTGGAATCTAGCTCTTTTACCTGTAACTAGACTTCCATCAGGCCTTTCATCACCGTTGGATTTCAATTCCGATCCGCGAGGGTCTGGAGTCCGTTGACTATATGTTGGTGCATGGAACATGGAAAAGTTTTTCAAAATTGCAAACTTTGCCTTGCAGGCTGGTAGTATTTGAATTTTAATTACGCCATTCATTTTCACACCCCTCCTCTTTTATCTAATTACATTTATGTTCGAGTGATTCTATCTATACCCAAAAAGTTTATTTCTAGCCTATTTTTTTATTTTTAAAAATTTTATTGTATTTTTTAAAATTAATAATTTTTCATGCTCACGAGCATTACGCTGAAAAAAAAATACTTTTTAAGTGTATTCGTTAAATTTGTACAACCTAAAATATATAAAAGTCAAATAAGAGATACATTACTATAAAATAGAGAATAAATTAAAAATTATAATAATTAAAAAAAATATTGTTAGTTTTGAAGAAAATAACGTTTTAATTTTAATTTTTTTTATGGGTCTCACTATAAAAATAATTTAATGTGTAAAAAATATGTTTAATTTTAATTTTTTTTTTATCTATTTAATCACATGATGTGATATTTTTTTTGAGAAAAAAATATTCTCAACTAAAATCTTATCTATTGAATTAATTCAAATAAATTTTAATAATATATAATAAAAATTAATTTTAAAATTTTAAAAATATTTATTTTGTATTATATATATAGTACTAATCTCTTCTATTTTTTAAACTATCGTCAAGCTTCGTGTGCGTGCGCGCGGCACGACGATGGAGCGAATTGTAGGGCTAAATGTGTAAATTCCAAATCCCCACTTACCCAAATCCTCGCAGATCCTCGTGCTCCAGCAGAGGAACAGAACAGTCCTAATTAAGTACAGAGGCCACTAGCTACTAGCTATGTGACTAGCCGCCAGTGGCTGGAACCCCCTACTGTGCCGCCCTACCTATATGTGCTAAGCTTCGACCACCTGTTACCCTATTTATTAAGTTTTACGAAAATTTCACTATTGGTCCCTGTATTTTTATTCAAGTTTCTGTTTGCTACGTATATTCACAACTTGAACAATTCAGACCCTATTATTAGAGACCAAATACGAAAAAATCACATAACTATTTTTAGAGACCAAAGTTAAACTTTGGTCAAACTATAGGGAACAATGATGGTAAAATTATTCTCTAATAATGGTCATGTGAGTTTCATGTGTTCCCTACCTATCCAAATTATTAATAGATATTGGGGTGTTTAAGAAAATTTTTCAAGAGAAAATTTTAGATATTGGCACTGCAAATCTATGCTATCTTGTTTGGCATAGTTTTTGCTTCTAATTATGAGGGAAAAAAAACTTTTAAAGTTATTTAAATATTAATTTTGAAGAGTTACTATTTTGATATTTTATATTTTTTTTAAAAAAATAATCAATTTTTAGTAATTTAAAAGTTTTGACAAACACCCACATTAACATGGGGAATGAGATGGAAACGACATAGTCCTAATTATTCTAATTGAAACTATAAGGATCAAAGTTAGACTTTGGTCAAACTACACGGACTCATTGTGAAACTTCTTAGTTCTTGAAATTATCCTGATTCCTTTTACCTGTGCACTCTCTCTCTCTGTCTTTCTGTTGCCCACAGCTGCCCATATGAATCATGATTATATGCATCTATATTTCACTGTTTTGCACTGTGGGGCGTTGGGTCCTTGTGATCTTCTTTATCGGTGGTCTGTCTCCTGAATCCCCCTATAAAAATACCCACAAACCCTAATCCCCTCTGCAACTCAACCCAAAAATTTCTTTACTTCTCAATAAATAAATAAATTATTTCATCCTGCATATTTTTATCTACTTTTTCATATTCGTATCTCCACTCCAAGATCTTTTTCTTCCATCATTGATAAGAAAACTGTGTTTTTTCCTCTCTTTCTTTGAAGATAGTTTCGGAAGAGTCTTGTCTTTCTTTCCATTGTTTACTCAGAGAAAATGATGAGAAGTTTCCTTTTTTTTTAGCAATCATTTACTATGGTATTCATTACAAAAGAAAGCAGCTCTATCTACAGAATCACATGTTCTTTATTTTATTTTCTTTATTTATTTTTCTAATCCTCCTTTGTTCTTCATGTTCTGTTTTTGTGTGAGGCTTCGGGTTTGTGTTTCTCATCTCTCTCACCATAAAAGATATGAATACCCGAATTATCTCCCACTTGTAATTCATAACTACGAGATCATGGGAGGCAAGTGGACCTACTTGTGGAAAGTCTACAGGGGAATAAGTGAAGCTGCCAGCATGATCTAGCCTTGGTTAGAGAGAGAGAGAGAGAGAGACTCTTACTATAACTACTAACCCTAGCTAGGTCATGCTGTAGCAGCCTCACTCCTTCCCCTTTGGGGACCCAACAGAGATTCCAAACATCCTTCCGTCTATTCTTATAAAGAGAAACAGATAAATCACTGTAAGTATATTCTCTCTTCGAGGATATTTGCTTTATCAACTTTCTTTTCGTCGTGTTTGTGTTTTGTTCTTGTGTTGCCTAAAGCATGTACAGGTTTCACTCTATATTTGGATCAAGAAGTGTAAAGTTTTGAAAAATTTGTTTGGTTTACAGGTTTTTGTAACTTGTTTTTAAAAAACTTCCAATAATGATGAACTAAAAATATTTTATTGTAAGTTTTTCGAAAACTAAAACTAAAGATAATAATATTTCGAAAAATGATACATAAAAAAGATTAATCTTTTTAGTTTTAGAAAGTGTTTTCAATATCGGTGGTGTAGTCAGGATTAATGACCTCTTAATTTCAATTTAGGCGTAGTTTGGGCTAGCTAAATTAACTTGCTTGATTTAATTATTTTTTAGCTAATTTAATTGCTTTTTTTTTTTACCTTTTCATTTGTAATGATTTTTATTTACCTGTTTGCTAAAAATTCTACTCTTTTGATTCCTCTTAATAAAATAAATTTGAATTTTTTAATTAAATTAATATTTTTGCATTTTTATATTCCTCTTGTTAAGATGTTACGAAATTTTGATAAAATGTTGAAA
>BRYE01000023.1:1847500-1850000 GCA_030159115.1 Actinidia arguta var. hypoleuca
TGTACATATATTTATATATGTAAATTGTATGTTTGGGAGTCGAGTCTAATCTATAATATAAAACATAACTTATTTTGAATTTTAAATCTATCTCGCGTTATCTATGGTTAAAATACATTTGAGTTAATTAAACGGCTGAGATTTCACTTGAAATTATTTTTTTTCTCCTAAAACTATCACTTCTTTTTTTTGAAAGATGTGGGGCTTACATAGGTTTTGCTCCAATGGACAACAAAAATTATAAAGATAAATATATATTTTATTCATTTGATTATTTTTTTAGTGGGACCCACATCCAAAAAACTAAAGCACATATTTATTTTTTTCTTATTTCTCCCAAATTAGTAATATTTTTTTCAAAATCATTATACTTTTTCAATTGTTCTCCATTTTGGTAGTATTATATCTCTTCGTATATAAATACAAAGTATTTTTTATTTGATGTTTATAAATTATCTGTTTTTTAAATTATAAAACTCTAATGAATACGCCTAATAAGTGATAATATACGTGATATAGGAAAGTTGAGTCTAACAAATATGTAAAATATGACAAAGGGTGGCACAAGGGTTTGCAAATGTGGTCGGAAAGGATGGGGAATGGAAGGACGGGGTGAGAGAAAGAAAGTGGGAAGTGGCTTAGGGTATGGGGTACGTGGTAATGGGATTGCAGTGGGTCAACAACAGCATATGAAAGCCCTCCCAGAAGGAGATTGGGTGTAGATTGGACTCTAGAGGGTGGATTGTGAATGTTGAAGATGGCGATATTTGGAAAGTAACAGCCTTTTTGGCATCAGGTGATGGTCCCGAATTTGGGTGTCTTCCGGATTTGGTCTCCCTTTCCTCCTCTTCTCTCGGGTTAGGCGAATATTTTTCTTTCTTTGATTTCTTCGCAGATCGCCTTCCAAATTCATCCACAGCCAAATATGTAACGGATAGGGGTACCTTCGTCCGTGATCACACGGTCCTCAGCATGGTGATGAAAATGACCATTGTGCCCTCATGCCGAAAACCTGCATTTAGGCCCTGAATTCAAACTTGTGTTGTGTTGATTCCTTAGTTGAATCTGGTAATGGCGAAGATGATGATGATTCGTTGGTGGGCTTGTTATTGAGTTGATCTTCGAGCTTTGAGAGGAGATCGTCAATGGCGAGAGATGGATCGAGACAACGTTCTTTGGTGATAAATTTTTGGGTTCGGACTCAATCACCCCCCCTCTTTCTCTCTCTTCGAAGTTCATATCGATTCTTTCTCTCTTTAGGGTTCATAATCGAAGCCAAACGCAAAAAGCTCTTTGTAATCGGCTGAATTGTGGAGGTTCTCATAAATTACTAATTGGAACCCCTAATTTTGATTTACTTTGTTGGTCCGATTTCCCTTGGATCAGTCATTTCCTTGTGAGGTTCGCTTATATTGGTTTTTGGAGTGATTTGCGTTGTTGATTGGCGTGCTGATTAGTTTTTGTGATTGTGATTGTGATTGTTTTGGTTGAGAATTAGTCTGGAGGTGATGTTTGGATGGACACGTGTTTAGTTTTTTGAGTTGTTTTTTGAAGTGTGTTGTGAAATTGTTATATATTTGGTTTGCGAATTATTGAGAACATTAGGGGTTTTTAGTGTTAGAGATAGAGTTTACATTTTAAACTTGAAATTGAACTGAAAGAGAAAATTAAATGATGTTTAATCATTTATTAATGGATAATTTAATCAACAAAAATCGAATGATATATTTTTAAATTGTATATTAATATTTAAAGTGAAAAGTTCTATTTTAGTTATTTAAATATTAATTAATATATATTTTATATAATTAAATGAAATTACATTTAATATTAATAACTAATTAATGAAGTGAGAGTAATTTTATCTTTTGACATCTTATTTTATCATATTCAACTTCTAAATCCCCTTTCTCCAAACACATTCAAATACCAAACTACAAATCTATTATTCTTAAAAGGTGAAATATATTGACCACCCCTGAGATTTCATATTAATATACAAAGTACCTGATATTTAAAAAATTACAATGACCTTTCTTGAGGCTTGCATTTAATACAGATATCTCCTAACGTTTGAGAAATTACACTGATCACCTCTGATATTCCGAGTTAATATACAAAGCACCCATATGGTGGTTAGTGTATTTCAGAGGTGCTTTGTGTATTAATTCAAAATTTCAGAGGTGATCAGTGTATTTTAAAAGAAGTCTGTTATAAATTTTAAACCTTAGGGGAGGTCATTGTAATTTTTCAAACGTCTTTATTTATTAAAAGCAAACCTCAGGTGAGGTCACTGTATTTTACCCTATTATAAATTCTCCTTATTTCAAATTCACCCTCAAATCTCCTCATTTTAAATCCACCCACATTAAATCATTCGGCCAAATGGCATGTAAGGGAATTGTATTGAAACCAAACTTCATTTTTATAAGTAGGGTGGAGCGCACCTAGAAACTAGGGTATGATGAGATCCTTTTGGTTTGCATTTATTTCTTTACTT
>BRYE01000023.1:1860000-1862500 GCA_030159115.1 Actinidia arguta var. hypoleuca
GCGGCTCGACGTGTTAGCCATTTTTGTCACTCGACAAACTCCAGCATGGCGCGTGTTTGTACTCACCAACTGATGTGTCAGTGAGTAGACGGCTGACCTATCCATGCCCCTACGGCGTGGCTAGTAACCCATGATCAACTGTCAGCGTCTCCATCTAGGCATTGAGCGTCAGAAGAAACTATGACGTTCAAGTCAACTTCTGTCCCTGAACATCCCTTCGGAATATCGTCAATCGTTGCCCCCTCGCCAAACTTTCAGCACAGTTATTGTTCCGAGCTCGCTGAGCTGTGGCACCTTGGATGTAACGAAGGTCTTGGCTTGGACGGTACGTCTTTAGTAGTGACTACTCTAAGCTTCGGCGTAGAGGACCTACAAACTCGTTCTGTAGTAAGGGCTCGAAGTAGGTCTCCGCCCTAGCAAGATCAGTGCCCAATGGTGTCTCAACCGAGTTCCGGTGCAGGGGACCACTGAGCTTGCTTTTTGGCAGTAGTTCGTCGGAAGTCCATACTCTAGCAAAGCCAAATTACGTCGTCGTCTAATTTATTCCCTTGCATTTTTATTAAGGTGAATTTACGTAAATAACTATTTTTAACTCAAATATTTTTTTTTTATCAAAAGATATTTGGATAAATTCACCATAATAAAAATAAAATGACAATGCAATTAAAAAAAATAGAAGTGTGAAATTCAATTGCCAAAATGTATATATTTAGACATGTTTGATAGAGCTTATAATGAAAAATTTTTATTTTTCCTGTTTTGAAAGTTGTGCTAAAGTATTTAACACAGCTTCAGGTTCTATTTATAAACCAAAAAAAATCTACAAAAATTAAAAAATAGCTAATTTTTGGAAACTCCATTTTTAAGTTTTTCAACTTCCATTTTTAAATATGCAATTATAACACGCAAGTTCAATTATACCAAACACATAATACGGAATTGTGGATGTCAACAAATTTTTGGTAAATTACACTTTTCACCCTTGATCTTATACTACAATTTTATTTGACACCATTTACTTTCAATTTTATGTAAAGTCTTTTTTACGCTTTAGAGGTTCATTATCAATATGACCATTCTGTCTGTCTATTATTTAATTAAGTGATGAAAATAGGCTATGTGATCTCATTGTAAAACATCACATAGTTCTTAATTAAATTTAAATGGCAACTCAGTGAGAGGGAGGGTCAGATTCATACTTGACCTAAACTATAAAAACTTGACTAACACAATTGAAAGTGATTGTTGCAAAATAAAATTCAGATAAAAGTATAAGAGTGCAGAGTATAATTTATTCAAAGATTTTTGCGTTTATTTTTTTCCCCCTTCTATTACATGATCTAAACCTTTGATTTATTTTGGTGTGAAGGTCGGGCCAAGGGAGAGGTTCCCGCCCAACAACATCCTGCTGATGGTGCTATGGGGTGGACGGGATTCAACGGTGGGGACCCATACGTGGCAAGCATTGCCGTGTCTCTGGCCGTCCTCAGCACCCACTTGTGCACCGCCACCATCTTGCTGACACGGCTCATCCTCGACATCCTCCTCCTCGGGAAGCCCTCCGTCACCGGGGCCACCCAAGGCATGATCACTGGCCTTGGTCTGGATCACCACCGCTGCTGGTATGTACATTGATCAGAAACTTGCCCCAAGATCACTTGAGTTTTGTTTGGTCTATTTTTATTTTTTAGTCAATTTTTTTAATTTTGATGAAAAATTTATTTATTTTTTTTAATTTTTCACAATGATATTAGTCCGAAAATATAAATTTTTTAACTAATTTATAAAAAAATTTTACTATTTTGACAAAAAATATTTTATACTAGTTTTTTTTTCTTTAGTAATTTTTTTTTAAAATTTTGAACAAAATTTTTATATTTTCAAATTATATCCTTCAAGATAAACCGAAAAAGGTATAAAGCTATGATCCAACTGTGAAAAAAATTTATTAAAGACAAAAAAACTCAGCAATCAAAATAAAGCTAAATCAAATAAAGCCTTAGTTTTTTAATAAGGTTGTATTTGGATTAAGAGAATTTAGTGAAGAAAAATGACAGAAAAAAGTTGATAAATTCACTTATTCAGATTTCATATTTTTTCTTTATTTTTCTTATCTTTTTAAAATGATCTCAAAATTAAAAATCAATAAAATATTTTCAGAATTCAAAATGAATAATTCAAATTTAATTAGTTACATAAAAATTACAGACTCAAGTAAATCTTAATAACTTATTTTGAATTCTAAAATTTTTTCTTGTTTCAAAATATGGGTTCTATGGTTTCTCAATTTTGTCAAGTATAAACTTACCACACGCCTTAAACTTACCATACAAAGAAATTCTGGCTTCTCAAGCAAGTTGATGACAGGATTGCAGTCTTTCACACCCACGCGGTAGTCGGTAGGGCTGTTCAAAAATCCGACTTACTTAAACCGACCCGAAGCAAACCCGATCAAACTACGGGTAAATAACAAGTGAATTTTAACTAACTCAACCACATT
>BRYE01000023.1:1865000-1867500 GCA_030159115.1 Actinidia arguta var. hypoleuca
TTGTTTTGCTTGAGGAAATTAGGGGGAAAATGAATAGTTATTTATTAAAAAAAAGAGTTAATTAAATAAGGATCACAACCATTGTTATGACTAGGTCACATTTATAGTTAAATGAATAAAAATATTTTTTTATTTATTTTTATCTATATCACGCAATTAATATATATTTTAAGAATATTATGCGATACACTTTCCTTTTCTTTTCGTTTACAAATCCAATTGTTTATTAATAATCCCTTTTAACTAGGGTTATATAGATCTTGTATATATATATTATAAGTAATTAATGCATATGTTTTTAAATAATGTTACTATTACCTAGAACCATTCTATAATAATTGAAGATTTTGTTATGATAATTTTTACATCATATGGAACCATTTCACAAAAATTAAAATATATACAGTTTATAAAATGTTTTTGTTATAATAAATTTATTATAAACAAATCAGTTTTTATTCACAAAAATTGTTTTATCATGATATATTTATCATAGGTAAAATCATTGTCTAGTTCATAACAGTTTTGTTATGATAAACTTATTATAGTCAAACTAATGGTTAGTTACTAAAATATTAAGTTATAAAATAATTTTCATAACAAATTTAGTATTTGATTTAATATATTAGGTCTTGATAAATATTGTATTGCGTGATTTGTGTTAAGTTGAGAAATATTTCAACGTTGTTTTCTTCACGTCTTTCTTCTTAAACTCGTCGTAGTCATCATTTCGTCATCACATTCTTCAACATCGCCATTTTGTCCCACCGACATCATTTTCACGGTAGATTCTGTGAGCTGGACACCCCATAATTGTTTCTCTACTTGTGAAGAGAGAGAGCTAGAAAGAGGATGCACAAAAATATGTGTTGCCAAGCCAGTTTAGGGAGAGAGAGAGAGAGAAGAGGTTAATTATATGTATTTTTGTCTTTCAGAATTGCTTTTAAGGGTGAAGATGTCATGTGTGCATATGTTAGGTGATATGTGCTTTTTGAAAAATGTGAGATTCTAACTCGTTTGGGATTATCCCTTGGCAATTACGTGATCTCAGCCTTTGCTGAGATGAAATATTTTAATGTAATTCTATGAATTTAACCTTACCTACTACTTGGCAAAGATGAAAATTCTCCCTCTCTCTTATCAGCAAAGTAAAAATTTTATTAAAAAATAATGAATTTACAACGATTTAATTATAATTTCATTAAAAAGTAATGAAAACACTCTCTCTTTCTCTTCCCGTGTAGATTTGAGCATGCATGCACTAAACTCTTTGGGTTAATTAACTAAATATATAAAAACAAATAATTCTTAATATATAAAGTAACCAAAGATTGGTTTATTAATCAAATTTATTTCTCACTTAGACTCTTCCCTTGATACATTTCATTTTAAAGTGATATTTGATTCATTGAAGAACGAAAAAAAGACTCATAATGCGGCCCTTGGCCTTTTATTTATTTTTTTATTCTAATAAGTGACGGAAAGAAGTTATATGACCTTTTGTGGTTATTCATTGAACGACATTAAGAAAGAAATATTATATCTATACTTGACCTAAAGTACAATGGGTTGATTGATAAAAATAAATAAATTAAATGGTGCAAAGTAAGTGAGATGTCGTAAAAATAAAAATAAAAAAGAGAGAGAGAGAACATTTTCATATACAGAAAACATCTCTTCATGATTGATTCAGCATTCCCAAATTCATCTTAGCCAAATCAACTAATTTGTGGATTAAAATATGGAAATAGCTAGCTTTTTTGATCAGCACATGGGAAGGCAATTGTATGAAGCTATGGGCACCATTTCCATTGACAGGCCATAAAGAATTATTTGTCCAATATTCTACTAGCTAGACCTAGTGATTTAAATTATATTTGTAGTGTGACTGAATAACTGCCCCATCTTTTTCACGCACAAGAATGTGAAATCCAGTGAGGAAGGGGGATTTAAATCACTAGGTCTAGTCCAAAGATATGATCAGAATCGTTCATATTTTGTAAGTCTCGTTGAGAAGATCATTCATGATAAAAATAAGATTGATCAAACATCGTTGGTTGTGTAATCGAGAGATATTTTTTTATATAAAAAATGGACAGAAGTTATGATTTTGATAATGAACTATAAGACAAATGAGGTTGGATCATTTAGTTATTGATGTTCAATCAATCTGATTTTCATATAAGTTATTCAACTCAGCAAACTTTACAAAATGAACGATTTTGATCACAAATTACGTAAGCAACACCATGTTGTGTCTATGATCCACCCATTTAAAAAAACAGGGTCATGGAGACTTGGAGTGGCTGGACCCAACTAATTATTATTATTATTATTATTATTGGTCAAAAGTAGTAGCATATAAGTTATATGATACTATAATTTAACTAGAAATGGTGTTTGTTACACAAATTAATGGGGAAAATCACCCCTGACAGACCCCACTAATCTCGCTCCACTTTTAGAATGTTTATTGACAATTTGATATAGGATGTCTAGG
>BRYE01000023.1:1952500-1955000 GCA_030159115.1 Actinidia arguta var. hypoleuca
AATTCTAAAGAATTCATCTAAAATCCATCTAACTCTTATCATGAGAATAGAAAAAGTATAAAATTTTAATTAAAATTAAAAAACACTAAAAAAGTCAATAACTACTGGCAAAAACACTAAAAAAGTCAATAACCCAAACTGGCCTTGAATCTTGACATTCCCGTTCCCATTTACCTGCGCCGGTCTACACACGCAATCAAAATTAAAAAAAAAAGGGTGAAATACATTTATCACTCATGAGGTTTTATGTTAATACACAAAGTATCCCTGATATTTAAAAAATTATAATGACCTCCCTTGAGGTTTGCATTTAATACAAATGTCCCCTGACGTTTGATAAATTACACTGATCACTCCTGAAATTCTGGGTTAATACACAAAGCACCCATAGGGTGGTCAATGTATTTAAGAGGTGCCTTGTGTGTTAACCTAAAATCTCAGGGGTGTTCAGTGTATTTTAGGAGAAATCTGTTATAAATTTCAAACTTCAGGGGATGTCATTATAATTTCTCAAATATCATGAGTACTTTGTGTATTAAAGGCAAACCTCAGGGGAGATCATTGTATTTCATCAAAAAAAAAAAACGAGTGAGAAGTGAATAAAAAAAAGGTCGTGTTACAGGTGGTTGGTGAACTGTATATACCAAATTACAAACAAAAGATTTTCTAGATTCAATCCCACACCGACACTCCACATGGGAATGGACTAATGCTCTGTTTGGCACCAGCTTATTTTAGCTTTTCAGCTGACTTTTTTGCTTAAAATAAGTAAAAAAGTCAATCAGAGTTGACTTTTTTGCTTTTCTGATTTTGCTTATTTGCTTAATTTAGCTAAAGTAAAGCAAGAAAAGCAAAAAAGTTAAAAAAATTTAGCCTTTTTGGTAACAAGCTTAAAAAAAGCTTGACTTTTAAGCATTACCAAACGGAACCTAAGACTATCATTGATTTTCTAAGCTACAATATAAAAACTATGAGAGTCAATTTCAATTTTATTCCTTCAAATTTGACCAAAGTTTAATTTTAGTCCTTATAATTATAATTTAAACAGAATAAACCTTGAAATTTTAGATAAGTGACAATGTTAACCCTATGCCGTGTTAGATTTTTTAATAAAAAGTTGAAATTATAAGGACTAAAGTTAAAATTGGATTTATATATATATATATATATATTACTTTTCAATTCCTCTTATTAACTATTTTTCTATAATTTTGTTAATAAGTGGCCGAAGACTTAAGAGCATTAATTAACAAGTTTAAATGTGTTTTACATTTTGCATGAGAGTGTGTGGCGAATGCAATGTAAAATTTATCTTATTAACCTTTCTTTTAAGACTTTGTTAACAAGTGTTCGATAGCATCAATTAAAATATTTAAAAATATTGTACATTTTACATAAGAGGGTGTGCACTGTGCAATGTACAATCAGTTTTATTATTGATTTTTTTATAATAATTTTTTAAACAAATCTTTATATATATATATATATATATATATATATATATATATATATATATATATATATTGAATTGTTTTTAAATTCTTCCTCTTCTTTTGTTAACTTTTAAATATTTATAGTACAGAGACCAGTAAAAAGTACAATATTTTATAAAATTTAGAGAAAAGTGGTATAGAAAAAAAATGGTAGACTTTTTTTAAATTTATAATAAGAGGAATTTAAAAGTACAAAGAAATTCTTTTATTTTATCAAAATTAGAAAGAAAAAAAAGGAAAAAAACGATTACAAACTAAAAAGTTGCTTAAAAATCTTTTATCACTCCAAGTTTGACTTAAATTTCACTTTAGTCCTTATAATTTCGCATTTTTGTCAAAAAATCTAACACCGTTAGATACAAGGTTACCATTGCAACTAATCTTAAACCGTAAATTATGTCTTTGTACAACCTAAAACTATTAAGACTAAAGTGAAACTTGAATCAAATTAAAAGATGGGATAAAAGTGAAATTGACCCCAATTATAATCATAACGAGTCTTTTTTTTTTTCATTTGAAATTAAAATAACCACCTCATTGTGAACTAGTAAATTAAAAAGTATTCAAATCCTCACAATTCGAAGCTTGAAATGGAGATATCCATCTCATTTAATAATAATTCGAAGCTTGAAATGGAGATATCCATCTCATTTAATAATAAGACTGATACCTCATTAATTTTAAGATGTATGGCTAGGATTTTGCCACTTCACACGTGCTTATTAATACTAACCTACACTTTCTCATTGAGTTTTGTGTATAGTTTTTTTTTTTTTTCTTTCGTTTGCAATGTCTTGCGATCCAAGTTTCGGGAATTAATTTATTTAGGCCAAGTTTGGGCTAACCTATTAAAGCTAATTTAGTTGCTTTGATTTTTATTTATTTTTTTATATGTAGTTAATTTTTTTTAATCGCTTAATCAAAATTTTATACTTTTTTCAATTTTTCTTGACGATAAAAATTTAAATATTTTTATTTAATTTTTTTAAAAATAACTAAAAATATTT
>BRYE01000023.1:1985000-1990000 GCA_030159115.1 Actinidia arguta var. hypoleuca
ATCTCCGACGACTTTTAATAGTAATATTTTACTTAACTTTCTCCAATTTTAGTGAAATTTCACTAAAATATTATTGATCTTGTTGCTATTAAACTAGTGAAACTTCCTGCCACCACCACCACCAATAAATCATATATATCAAATTTTCATTAATTATATTTTTAATTAATAAAAATTTACTAATCCTGCTTCACTCATTATTGAGAAATAAAAAACACTACTAAAAGAAGAACTAATGAAATTTCACTACTAAAAGAAGAACTAATGAAATTTCACTAATTCTGTTTCGCTTATATTAAGAACTATAAAATCACCAATTTCAATAGAAATAAAAATTGATAAACTTTTATTAAAAAAAAATTAGTTAAGATTTAGTATTTTATTTAAAAAATAATGAATATTTCAATATTTTTTATCAAACTATTTAGGAGGAGGAGGGAAAGAAGCTACAAAATCACAGCACTGATCCTGCTTCACTTATATTAAGAATTAGAAAATGACCAAGTTCACTAGAAATGAAAGCCAATATAATTTTATTAAAAATAAAATTAATTAAAATTAACTCTTTTATTTTAAGAATACTAGAATGTGAGTAAACACAAAAAAGTTTTTATTTTTATTTTTTAAAGTAATCTTATTGTATTTATTCGTACTTCAACAACAAAAAAAAAACTTAAAAAAGAATTTTTAGAAAAAATAGTTTGCCCAATTAACATTAAATTTTTATATTTATTTAATTATCTTATCAAAACAGTTTTATATTTTATGTAAAAAATAAAAATAAATTTCTATTAAGAAACTTCTTTGCTTAAAATAGAATAGTGAAAATGGGGAAAAAATGAGTCGATTATTAGGAGAGAGAGATGGAGTTTAAGAGAGAGTCAAATGTGCTTAGGGGCAACTTGGTCCTTTGAACCAAAAGATTCCATGAGATTGATATTAAGATTTTGACTTAATTGAATTGATATAATTGCTTGAAAGTTACCACTGATTTGAAATTTCCCTAATTTGAAACCGCTTTTCGCCATCCATATTTTACTTCCCCCCGACCAATCGACCATGAACTCTCCCCCTCCCTCTCGAGAAGGATCTCCAAAAGTTTATAATCAGTGGCCTCTCCACTTCTTTCTGTGTCATCTCCTACTTATAAAAAGGTAAATTCTATTATAGGTCCTTGTAGTTTTGTAAGAGTTTTACTTTGATCCTCTAGTTTTATTTTGAACAATTAAGACCATGTAATTTCAACCTAGATCCAATAAATTTGGAAAAAAAACAAAGACGTGCGATTTTTATTGACAAAATTGAAATGTTGGTCAAACTACAGGGATAGTGTTGGTAAAATTATCCTCTAAAAATAGTCATGCTTTACTTGTTAGTTTTACATCCAATTTTTTTAATGGATTGACGAAAGGACTACACGAGAACCATACTAAAATTACAAGGTCCCAATTGTTATAATTAAAATTATAAGAACATAGAGACAATTTAATCAAACTACGGGGGCTAATGATGAAATTTACACGGCGAATATTCTGTTCTCTCTCTCTCTATTTGCACATAATTGTTTCTTCATAGACAGTTCAAATTATTGTTGTTAATGGCTAGAGAGGAGATCATTGTGGCGGTGGAGACGCAAGCGTCGCTGAAGAAGAAGACGGCGGTTTCCAGGAACTGGGTGGTGTTTGACCACGGCGGGCAGGGGACGGTGTTGGATTTGGAGAAGTACGAGATTATGCGGCGCGTGCCTATCCACGCGCGAGACCTGCGAATTCTTGATCCTTTCCTTTCTTATCCCTCCATCATTCTGGGGCGAGAGAGAGCTATTGTGCTCAATTTGGAGGTTAATTTCGGATTCTGTTCTGTTTCAGGCAATTTTTTAATCCATGTTTGGGTTCGTCCGTTTTGATTTTGGTTTTGATTGTGTTTGGTTTTCAGCATATTAAAGCTATAGTCACGAGTGAAGAGGTAACTCACTCTCTCTCTCGTGTGGAATTTCCTCCGAATTTTGGACAGAGCAGGGCTGTTCAATTCATCTTCTAATAACCTTCTTCTTGTTCTTTAATTGTCCATATCTACGGGTGCTATATAAAAAAAAATATCTCTTATGCGTACTCATTAGAATTTTATAACATAAAAAATAAATAAGATATAAATATAAGATAAAAGATGCAAAATAAAGAATAAATTATAAAGTATAATGGTTTTGAAAAAATTATTGTTAGTTTCAAAAAATTAAGGGAGAAAGAAAGGATAAGATAAAATATACAAAATGAAGAACAAATTATAAAGTATAATAATTTAAAAAAAATTATTGCTAGTTTCGGAGAAATAAGAGAGAAAAAAATGTGTGTTTTAGTTTTTTTGGTGTGAGTCTCACTAAAAAAATGATTCAATGGGTAAAACATATGCCCAGTTTTAAATATTTTTTGTCCATTGGATCAAAATTTATATGGGCCTCACACATTTGAAAAGAAGAAAGTGATACCTTAGAGAGAAAAAAATAATCTCAAATGAAATTTAAGCCGTTAGATTTACTTAAATTGATTTCAACCGTAAATAGCGATAGATAAATTTGAGATTCAAAATGAATTGTGTTTTATAATAAAGATTAGTAATTGCCCATACCCACGGGCACTACGCAAAAAAAATAAAAAAAATAAAATTATTCGTTATAATTTTACAACCTAAAAAAAGATAATATATAAATGTCAGGTAAGATATACACTGCATACATATGCGAAGGGATACATTTCTACAAAATTAGAAAATAAATTAAAAAAGTATAATAATTTTTAAAAAATATTTGTTAGTCTGGGAGAAATGAGGAGGGAAGAAAGTGTGTTTTAGTTTTTTTTATTTGGGTCTTACTAAACAAATGATTAAATGAATAAAAATTATGCCCAGATTTTAAGATTTTTTGGTCATTAGATTACAACTTATGTGAGATCCACATATTTTCGAAGAAGGAAGTGATAGTTTCAGGTGAAATCTCAGCCGTTGGATTAACTCAAATGGATTCCAGCCGTAAATAGTGAGCGATAGTTTGGAAGATTTAAAAATATTTATGTCTTATATTATAGATGATTTGAAAGATTCAAAAATATGTGTGTCTTATATTATAGATTTTTTTGTCCTTATTATGATAAATTTATTTAAATATTTAGTTTTACTCAAATATTTTTATTACAACCATTAGATAAATTAATTTTAATAAATATAAAAAAATACAATTAAAGAAAAATGGACGTATGAAAACAACTTCTCTTTTGTAATTAGGTTAATTTTTTTATTTGCTTTATTTTTTATATTTTGTTGTATTTAGTGAATTTTTTTTACAGATTAATTAATATTTTATATTTTTTCGATTTCTCTTGATAAACAGAGTCTAAAAATATAAAAAATTATCTAATTTAATAGAAAGTTTACTAAAAATGAAAACAAACAAACTATTTTTACCTTCAAATTAAATACTTTTTTTATATTTATAGACACTTATCATCAAAAGATTTAAAATAATATAAAAGTTTGATCAAATAATAAAAAATTAATTAAATACAAAAAAATTTCTAAAATGAATGAGAAAGAAAAGTGTGTTTTAATTATTATTTTTTATGAGTCCGACTAAAAAATGATCCAATAAGTAAAATATATGCCCAACTTTAGATATTTTTTGTTTATTGGATAAAAATTTATATGGATCCCACACATTTGAGAAGAAAGAAGTGATAGTTTTAGGGAGAAAAAATAATTTCAAGTGAAATCTCTGCGGTAGGATTAATTCAAATAAATTTCAACTGTAGATAACGGAAGGTAGATTTGCGATTTAAAATGAGTCACGATTTAAATTATAAATAGAGCATCTATAAAGCATGTGAAAAAGGTGTTTTCGTAAATATATATCATTTTAATGGGTGTTTCTTAAAACTGAAAGATACACGTTTACGGTATTATGTACAAAGATTCTGTATAGATTTTTGAAGATACAAGAACAGATTACAAGTTAGATATGATATGGTGAGAGAGGAAAATATCTTATTATATCTGTCAATTACGTTTCTAAGGAGAAACAATAAGATTTGACGATGAATGGTGAGTAGCTTTGATAAACGATCAAAATGAGCTGAATAATAAATTATTTAAGTTTAGTTTAAAATTTAATAAATTTAAAAATATGTTCGAATTTAGTTTGTTTATCAAGTGAATCGATCTCAAACGAGCTTTAATCGAACCGAGCTCAAGTAAATTAAAATTTTTAAACATTATAAGTTTATATCGATCAAATGAGCCGAATAATAAATTATTTAAGTTTAGTTTAAAATTTAATAAATTTTAAAAATATGTTCGAGCTTAGCTTATTTATCAAGTGAATCGATCTCAAACGAGCTTTAATCGAACCGAGCTCAAGTAACTTAATTTTTTTAAACATTATAAGTTTATTGAGGCGAATAGTAGATTAGAGTATTTAAACTTGGTTCGAAAGCTTAACAACCTTAAAAAATACATTGAAGATTGGTTTGATTAAGTAACAAACCAATTCAATCAATCTTTTAACAAGCCGAACACGAGCAGATTGATTCGTTTATTACCCTTAATTATGATAAACAAAATGATTGGTTGTGCGTTTATAATAATACCAAGATTTTCGTTCAAACAAATAGAAAAAACTTATCATGGACGATTTTTTTAAGAGTATCTATTTTAGTTAATGAAGGCTGTTTATCTTGTTACTCTATACTTTCTGCCTTTTGATGTTTGAGGTATTGCTTCGAGACCCACTAAATGACAATGTTGTCCCCATCGTCGAAGAGTTACAAAGAAGATTGCCCCCGGTGAGCGCCATCTGCCAAGGCCAAGCAGAGGGCGAAGAGCACCAAGGTGCAAGAGACGACGTAGAATCTGATGAACAAAATGGTAATCAAACCATTACCATCAAGAAAGGCTGTTTCTAATAACTTTTCTGGTGCAAATCTTTCTATTTTCAAGTTTTTTGAATGAAAAGT
>BRYE01000023.1:2020000-2022500 GCA_030159115.1 Actinidia arguta var. hypoleuca
AAGTCCTAACAAGCATTAAAACCTCATTACGAGTGATGCTCAGCCCATCAAGTGAAAAACCGTAGTTAAACTACAAATGCTGGACAATGGTGAAGCAAAAATAAGCTAATGAATCAATACATGCAGAGTAACTGATGGTCACAGATTCCAAGATCTCCGACCAATTCCACTTTTTTCCATCTGATACAGGTTAAGTATCAAGATACTCTGGTTATAAATACCCCCTGTGCTAACCCATCAGGCAAAGTTGTAGGGATTTTGGATATTACTGTAATTTGATATGAAGATATACAGCGCAAACCGATCTGCTCCAAAAAGAGTTCACAGGCCGTTGATGGGGGTGCCAGCGGCAAGCATGGAGATGTTCTGGTCATAAATAACATAGGGGAGCTAGTGGCTACCCAATCTTTGAAGAGGGTAATAGGGGTTCGAATTCTACAGAATAAATGAAGATACAGAATAAAGAAGAGAACCATGCATCTAAATTGTCATCACCACCAGTCTCCTGCCTTCTTCTAAGTAGACATGCCTTACTATCCCATGAAAGCTCCAATCTGCAATAGTTGGAAGTGGAGAAGTCGGTGGTAAGAGATCTTCACCTTCTCATGATTACCATGCAGCACCGCAATTTCCAATGGTGTCAAACCAATCTGTAATATACAAAAAGAATTAAAATTACTGAATATAACCAAAAAAAATAATTATAACACAAATGATTACCAATCTATCAGGTAGGATAACCCTCATTTTATCATTTCCAAGGCAACAAATTAACGGAGAAAAGATAAGTTGAGTATCCAACATATAATGAGTACTGCAAAAAACTTAAATTAGTACATGCCATCAATGTACATACATATTATAATGTTGGGAAAATGAAAGGAAACATAAATTAGCATATATCATTGATAAACATACGAAAATAAAGGTAATTATGCATAATTCAGCATAAAGCGGCAAGAAAGATATGGTAATTCCAATCGACTTCATTTGGAGTTCATCTAGTTTCTCCATAACTTAATGGTAATGCTATTTCTCCTTTGTATTATATACCTACCCCACATTCAGACATTCAAAGAGAGAGAAAACAGCTGGGAATATGACGGGGCTGAGCATTGAACCTCTTATACGGATGCATCAAATAAGGTAAAGCCTTCTCACTGGATTGCCTTCGGAAGGACTTCATGCATGATTTGGTGTGCATGACTGCTAGTGAGCTCTGTTGGTGTGCATGACTGCTAGTAAGCTCTGTTGGTATTTCGGTGTATGTTTCTAGTTTTAAAACACTTTAGTTCAGTGTCAATGTGGCACTTCTTCAACTTGCTGCTCAATTAAGGGCCGCGTGGCCTCTTTCTGTCACACTAAATTCAGCGACAAGTTGACGGAAGGGCTACATTGATACTTGATATAAAATGTATGGGATCAACCGCACAATTGGAAGTAAAATGTTCAACTTGAGATTAGTTAAAACTTAAAAGTGAAGGGGGTGCAAAGTTTAATTTACCTAAAAATCAATAACCGGTACAGCTATCTAGTACAATTTTCTGCAGTAATGGAAGTACACATAGAACCATTAAAGGAAAATAATTAGTAACATGGTACTAAAAGTAAACGCACTACCTTAAGCAACAGGCTTGTGCATTCAAACGACCCTGAAAAGAGGGAGTTCACCAACGGTGTAAAAATATGATGACAAACCGCATTGGCTGGATAACAACAATATAAATAGTGAGTTAAAATTCAACAGATGATAATCCTAATATTAATAACAAGAAAAAAGAGCAAGAGGTTTAAAAACTGCATATCATCCTAAAGAGGTAAACCCCTTGCATTCCTCATTTAGACTCCAACAGCACCCTAAAAAATAAAAAGCCATGTTCTACAAGTCCATTATCTTTCCAAATCTTGGAAAAGTTTGGGAAGCCAATAATTGTCATTAAATCCACCTTTGGCAATCACTACAAACTTCAGAAGAAAAACATATATTTCTGCGTGCAGACACGCATAAAAAAAATTATAAAGCTAGGTTGAATTCATAAGTCGTACTGTACCCTGCCAACACCAGTTTAACAGGTTACCTTCATGATTATTTTTTTCAAAAACGTGTATACAACTCGTGACAAAAAGTAACATCTGCCAGATAAATCATATGTCGCATTACATGTACAAAACTACATGGTTTACTCAGTTAAGTATTAAATGAAATATAAATCATCTGCAAGAATACATTGAAAAAAATCGCAGATAAAGTGAGAACACTCAAAAGGGAAAATAAGTGCCATATTAAGTGATTATATTGTAGCTTACATTGGCTTTCTTATCTAACAAGATTTTCACAACGTCTGTTTCCCCTTGAGCAGCAGTACAATGTAGTGGTGTTCCAGCATCAGATTTTACATCTATTTCAGCGCCTTTCAAAATCAATAGCCGTGTAAGTTCTTTCAGACCTGCAAAGTAGAGGCAGTACATTATTGTCAACTGATAGATAGGTATTGAGACA
>BRYE01000023.1:2110000-2112500 GCA_030159115.1 Actinidia arguta var. hypoleuca
GTAATCGAGAACACAATCTGATCAAAATCTATATTTTTTGATTTAATTTGAGCGGCCATGTCAAGTTGACTAAAAACCACTTTTGGCTAATTTAGCCAATGAAAACCTTAAAATTAGTTCACATTTGCGTAGCTAAATTACGTTACAATTTACTAAAGGTCCTACTAATATTTGATTAATAATTGTTCATGTTCTATTTAAAGTATAAATTAAATATTGCATCCCTATACTTTTTACTAAAATATTTTTTTTTAGATATTTTCACTTTCAATTGTATAAAATAACTTCTTAAACTTGGTCTTTCCATCCGTATGTTGTTCAACTACGAGCTACGTAATCTATTTCTGTGAGGCCACATAAAAAATATGGCCATTTAAAATATAAGAATTGAAACAAAATATGACCCTTTTAAAAATATAATTTTAAAAATAATGTTACTGTTTGAATAATATGATTATTTTAAAAATATGACCATATTTAAAAATATCACCATTGAAATAATGTGACAATTTAAAAAATATGAAGGTTGAAAAAAACCCATTGAGAATAGAATAAATAAATAGTAAAAAAAATAATATTTTAATAGAATAGAATTAGAATAAATATGCTGATAGAATTAATGTTAAAAAAGTAACAAGCTAAAATATATTTGATAATTTTTAAAATTATAATTTGACTCAAAATTAACGAGACTGTTACTGCATTGACTCTAAAATGGTAAATAAACAGTTAGTTTTGATCTCTAATAATGGGTGATTCTATTTGGGCACAAGAGAGGTCTCTCTAGTCCAAGTTTTTATTTTGGGTAAATTTTACCGACTTCTCTTTAAATTTTTAATAAATACAACCATCTTTTTGGTAATTTTTAAAATAAAATAGAAGTTTTTTACTTTTGAAATTATTATCAAGATTTTTTCATGAAGATAATTTTTTGGCAAAATTGATAAGAATGCTCTTATTTTTAGGGCTTCCATATTTTTTTCCTCAACACACTAATTTTCTATAATAAATTTGAAAGTAAGTGAAAAGTTTCTTGCAATTGATGGAGAGAGAGAGAGAGAGAGAGTGCAATTTGGTAACTGCATGTCATGAGTGAAGAAAAAAAGCGTCATTCACAGTAGACTTGTTTTCATTCTTTTATTATGATTCAATATCAAATATTGCAATACCATAAGTATGATCAATTACACTCAAAAACATATAAAAATGGTATGAAGAGTACAATCTGGTTTGCACCAATCGTATTCTAATTACTTTACATTTGTAGGCTCCCACTTGGAAGGTAATAGTATAGATAGTTCTTATCATGTTTGCCCAGTTTGGGCTATTTTTTTAATTAATTTTAGCTATTTTAGTTTTTAAGTTTTTGTTTAGTAAATCTTTTAAGCCGGTTGATGAAAAATTTATGCTTTTCAGTTCCTAATGATGAGCGGATTCTGTTTTTTTTTTCAAAAACATTGTTCAAATTTAGAAAAAATCCCACTAATTAAAGACAAAAAACTTCATTTACTAGTCAAGAAAAAACGATGTCTTTTGTTAAGTGAAATATTTTCAAAATAGATAAAAATGTTTATATTTTCAAATTCTTAGCATTAAGAAAAAACGAAAGGTCATAAAATTTTGATCAAACGATTAAAAGAATTTCACTAAACAGGGAAAAAAAAATCCTTGAAACCATAAACAATTAAATTAACTAAAAAAAACGAGCCCAAATTGGATGGCTTTTGGCGGACTTTGTTTACACTTCATTTTTGGCTAAACCAAATGTTGGCGGCAACGGTAGCTGCAGCTGCGGCATAGCATGACCCGCAAAGCCTTTTTGGCTAATGGTACTCACTTTATTGCTACGTGAAGGAATGTGGGTAGGAGGGTTTGGTCCCGAAGGAGGAATCGAACCCTTCTGCAAAGACTGGAACAAAAGATTTTCTTTCTTCATCCACTCTTCTTTTTCTTCATGCAAGATTCTACTAGCTTCACTTGGTTTGGTGCTTAGAAGAAGAGTTAATGCAAAAAAGACAACAACAATGCTTAGAGATCTCATCTTGTTGTAGAGAAATAAGCAAAGAGTTGTTAGATTAATTTACTATGAATGCATAGAAGAGGCATGGAGGTAATGTATTTATAGGAAACAGACATTTGGTTTGACTTGAATTTTTCTTGTTTATTTCGTTTGGTGCAAGGGATTTTGACACCTTCCAAAAAAAAAAGAAAAAGAAAAAGAAAAGAAAATGAGTTTTGTATGTTGACTAGGTAATAGGGGTTGATCTTAATATTATTCATTTGAAAAATTCCATTATTTGTTTTTTTTCAACCTTTAGGAAAGTAAAATTTCACTTGATCTGTGTTTAGCTCTCTACCTAGATTAGACCAAGTATAATAATTCTCTCTTTTCTTTCTCCACAAACATAATGGTAGTAGAAAAATGGCATGGGAAAAAGATTTACTAAATTAAATCCAACAATGTCCAAATTTTGCCATTTTGAAGAGAATATTTTGCTAC
>BRYE01000023.1:2125000-2127500 GCA_030159115.1 Actinidia arguta var. hypoleuca
CACGATCACAACCACCGCTTACTTCTAGTACTGTGTACTATTACTGGTAGTTAATGACATTCCTCGTAACGAGATTCTCATTCATTCTATTAAATTTCTGTTATCCAACGTCAACACTTATAAAAAAATTAACATCGTGCATGTATAACAATAAACAAAAGACTCGGATATGATCACTTTGCTCTTTTTATTTCTTCTATTATGAACAGTATCAATTTACAAACCCACAACAGCAGCACTAGTGTACACAGTACACCTAATATAACATACAAAGATTGCAATAAAAACTACAATTTGGTTTGCACCAATCTTATTCTAGTCACTTCACATTTGTTTTTTTATGACTTCATATAGTACCCTATGCTCATATTGTTAATGGCTAATGTGTTTTTTTTTTTAAAAAAAAAAAATTTTAAATTTCTGTCACATGGCCAAATGAAACGTCCATGGATTGTGGATTCACTTGCGGTGGTGGCATAACATAACCAGCAAAGCCTTTCTGGATAATAGTATTCACTTTATTGCTACTGGCAGGTATATGGGTGGGAGGGTTCGGTCGCAAAGCGGGCACTGGATCCCTCTGAAGAGACTGGAACATGAGATTTTTTTTCTTCATCCCATATGATTCTACTGGCTTCATGTGGTTTTGGGCTTAAAAGAGGAGCTAATGCAAGAAAGACTAAAACAATGCTTAGAGCTCTCATCTTTTGATATAGTAGGGAAGTAAAGAGTTGATCGATAGATTGTGAAGAATTGGCTCAGGTTGGAGGATATTTATATGCAACAAGACACATATATATAAATGTTATGACTTTTATTTTATTTTTCTTTTGTGTTATCGTTTAATTGAAGATATTTTGACTGTTGAATTAGATGAGGATGGTGAGGTGTTTTGGAGATTGAATGGGTCGAAATGAAGAAACTATATCGCAGTTTCCATTAAAAAAGTATTTGATTTTCCTTTCAACCTTCATGAACATGCAATTCCATGAACATCTAATTTGGGAAAAGGAAAAGGAAATCTCTCTCTCTCTCTCTCTCTCTCTCTCTGCGTTGAACTATTGTATCACCAAACTTTTGGTTCAAATCTCAAAACTTAAAAATTATGGATAGAAATTACCACCTCAAATGAAAATCATCTGGAGAATGGGAATTCTTTCTTTAAAAATTCAATAAACTAATTGGTTTCAAGAGCAATTTGAAATCAAAATTTCCCGAAGTTTAGTTGATAAGAATTTTAAGGAGAATGGAAATGGGATTTCTAAGTATTCATGATTTTATGGTTTGGATGAGGTTGGAATATAAATGTTATATTTATTATTCACATCGGAATAAGATTCTCAATCTAAATAGGAAACTCAATCATCCAATCAAGGATGGATCGGGAAGCGAAGGGGGAGAAGGCTGGTGGCAACACCCAGTAATCTTAGGTTCTAGCTCAATTATAAAAAGAGAAATAAATTTAGACACATATAAGTTTAATTAAAACTGCTTCCTAGAATTAATTGAAAACACTTGAATAAGATTATTTCAGATGAAATATTACTGGGAATTAGATTTCTAATAACTAATGACATTCTTTGTTTTCACTCAAGATTACGGTCATCAATTTATGTCACATCATGAGTTTGTTTTCGGTAAAGAAAAATGAAATTATTTGTTCATATTTGTTTTTTTGCATGGTAACCAAACAAAAAACAAAATGAACATTTTGAGATGTATCTATCTATTTATGTTTTTATTCTCATTTTCTTAATCGCCCTACAGGAGAGAGAGAGAGAGAGAGAGGAGGGGGATGGCTTTCCTTTCCAAATTTCCATGAAATTATTTTATTGGCCTTAAATCATTTGACCTGCAAAATAGTATTATAATTTCACCAAGTTTCCTGTGTAGGAATGTGCTTACTTACTAAGGGTCGACTCCTGTTTAATGGTTTAATATTCTTTTTTTTTTTTTTCATTCTTAAGGAAAAAAATATATGGCCTTTGAATGTTCCAAGTTTTGGTTGCAATGTGCAAGCTATATTTTTCTTCCGACGAGGGCGTTTGGATTACGTATGGTCCAAATAATTCTCCGAGTACATGTAGTCTCCAAATAATCGATGCATTTGTATGTGAAAAATGCTATAACAAATTAACAATATAGTAACACTTTAGCAATTTAAAGACATGAAAATCACTAATTTTCTCTTTATATTTATTCTATAATAAACAATATCAAATCACAAATCTCTTATTCTGTCCCTTTTATACACCATTAAGTGTATTTAGTACACCCAATATAACATATAAAGAATGTAGTAATTAAAACTACCATTTGGTAATCTGCACCAATCTTATTCTAATCACTTCACTTTTTTTTTTTGGACTTAAAAGATAATGTTATAGTCAATTCGTCATATTGTTAACGGCTAATTTGTTTTTTTTTTTTATTTTTTTAAATTAAGTTGTGGTCATATAACCAAATGAAACCACGTGTTGTGAATTCACATGCTGTGGTG
>BRYE01000023.1:2137500-2142500 GCA_030159115.1 Actinidia arguta var. hypoleuca
GGTTGAAGACATGCTGCAAACAAATGGAGTTGAGCCGCTTGTTTACTAAGTTTTTAGCGAGTTCGAGGTCGAATCCAATAAAAAAATTATAAACCGAACAAGTTCATGGCCTTAGCTGGCAAAATAAATTATACATTTATACTTAGGTTACCCATAAAACTTGTCGTTAATTGCAAAATTATTAATTTTGCTTTTAAACTATCAATTTTATTAAGACTCTCACTATGCAGTGATATATTTTCTTGATTCTATTCTATCATATATATATATATATTAATTTATTATTTGAGGTGACTAGTATTTCATAACAAAATTTAAAGAAGTGAAAAGTGTTGCTAGACAAAAATAACATGTTTCCATATAAATAAATTCGACCCAAATTTAATTGAGTCGAGCTATGATCAACTCGAGCTTCACTCATTTATTAAATGAGCCCTTTAATGAGGGTTGAGCACGGTTATTTACATAATGACCCGAGTTCAAACGAGTCCTAATCGAACTTGCTAACTGCTCGGTTCGTTTGCAGCTCTATTTGTAGAGTATGTGCCTCGGTTCTTTCACGAGAGTCTAACAAAAGAAAGGAATTCAATGCCGCACATATAATCTGAGTCAGAGACACATTTGTCATGCAATGGGCTATCCAAGCCTAATGGGATGAATATCAAGTGTTGTGCATATACAGATAGGCCAATTTCTCTTTAGATGTAACATTTATTGAAAGTATTAATTATACTTTGTCCTCCAAAACTAGTGTCATTTTATCGTTTTATAATTTTACCAAGTTTCCTGGGTAGGAATGTGCTTACTTAATAAGGGTAGAAACCTGTTGAATGGTTTAATGTTCGTTTTTTTTTTCATTGATAGGGAAAAAAATATATGGCCTTTTGAATGTTCGAAGTTTTGGTTGCAATGTGCAAAATATTTTTTACGACGAGAGTGTTAGGACTACGTACGGGCCAAATAATTCCCCTAGCACTTGTAGGCTCCAAATAATCGATGCATTTATATTTGAATAATGCTAACAAATTAATACACCCAATATAACATATAAAGAATGGAGTATTTAAAGCTACCATTTGGTAATTTGCACCAATCTTATTCTAATCACTTCACAATTTTTTTAAAAGAAATTAAGTTTTGGTCACATGACCAAATGGAACCATGTAATTCACAGGCTGTGGAGGTATAGCGTGACTTGCGAAGCCCTTCTCGATAATAGTACTTACTTTATTGCTACTTGCAGATGTGGGGTGGAGAGGGTTCGACTCTGAAGAGGGGACTGGACCCTTTCCACGAGACTGGACCGAAAGATTTTTTTCCTTCATCCACTCTTGTTTTTCTTCATGCAAGATTCGGCTAATGGTACTCACTTGATTGCTAATTGCAAATGTGGGGTTGGGAGGGTTCGTTCCTGAAGAGGGGACTTGAACCTTTCCATGAGCCTGGACTGAAAGATTTTTTCCCTTCATCCACTCTTGATTGTCTTCATGCAAGATTTGGCTAATAGTACTCACTTTATTGCTACTTGCAGATGTGAGGTGGGGAGGGTTCGGCCCCGAAGAGGGGATTGGACGCTTTTCACGAGCCTGGACTGAAAGATTTTTTCCCTTCATCCACTCTTGGTTGTCTTTATGCAAGATTGGCTAATAGTACTCACTTTATTGCTACTTGCAGATGTGAGGTTGGGTGGGTTCGCCCCGAAGAGGGGACTGGACCCTTTCCACGAGCTTGGATTGAAAGATTTTTTCCCTTCATCCACTATTGGTTGTGCTCATGCAAGATTCGACTAATGGTACTCACTTTATTGCTACTTGCAGATGTGAGGTTGGGTGGGTTCGGCCCCGAAGAGGGGACTGGACCCTTTCCACGAGATTGGAAAGAAATATTTTTTTCCTTCCTTCATTCTTGGTTGTCTTCATGCAAGATTCGGCTAATGGTATTTACTTTATTTCTACTTGCAGATGTGGGGTTGGGAGGGTTCGGCCCCGAAGAGGAGAATGGACCCTTTCCACGAGCTTGGACTGAAAGATTTTTTCCCTTCATCCATTCTTGGTTGTCTTCATGCAAGATTCGGCTAATGGTACTCACTTTATTGCTACTTGCAGATGTGAGGTTGGGTGGGTTCGGCCCCGAAAAGGAGACTGGACCCTTTCCACTATACTGGAACGAAATATTGTTTTCCTTCATCCACTCTTCTTTTTCTTTATGCAATATTCGGCTAAAAGTATTTACTTTATTGAAAATGTTTTGACTTTTCTTTCAACTTTCCTGAACATATATACAATTCCATGAACGTGGAGTATGGAAAACTTCTCTCTCTTTCTCTGTCCGTTCAAATCTCAAAACACAGTCATTATTAAACATCGTGGATAGAAATTACCACTTGAACTGAAATTCATTTGGACAATGGAAAATCCTTGTTTAAAATTTCAACAAACTCTTACCGATATCCAGAACAATTTGGATAGGACTATTACGTACTTTAGATGACTGCGAATTGGATTCCGAATGCAAAAATGGCTACAACAATGTTCAGAGGTCTCATCTTGCTAAAGCAAAAGAGGTGTTGGGTTAATATGAATAAGCAAAATATGTGCAGGGGTTGGGATATTGCTGAACCTTGAATTTTTCGTGTTTAACGTTGGACGGAAGGGGTTGACTGTTGACTAACTTGGCTTGCGAATAGAGGGGTTGATGACGGGATTAGGAAATCGAATGGGCAGTAAACGAAGAAAAAATAGATTCTAATTTTCATGTAAAAGACTTTTAGGAAAGTCTACCAACATATGTGATAAATCCACGAGCCATCATCTACTACAATTTCATTACAAGAAAGAGCTTTGTAACGGGGAAGAAATAAATAAATCAATAATTGGAAATAAATAGCAATCCATGCCTGCGTTAAAAATTGCCCTAGACCTCCTATTTGGCCGTAAAATATTTCAATTATTTCAAGCCAAAGTATTTTTTTTAAATTACTTGTTTTCAATGAATTGTTTTTTATTATTTGCTCCAAATTTGTTATGTTTCCGGCTCGTCTTGAATAGAGGAACCAAAAAAAAATAAAATATTTTTTTATAAGAAAAATACTAAGTAGTCAAATTACTCCCAAATTGGATGGATTAATTTGGATTTTAGTGCTGCCTTTGATAAAACTGAAAATTAAAAAAAAAATGTCGAAAATGAAAAAAGTCAACTAAAAAAAAAAATAAAAAAAAAAATTAGTTCATTTCTATAAGATCTGGCCTTCGACCATCTCATGTGAAAATCAATTAGCATTCTGTGAGAGAAGTGAAAATCTTTTATGACATTTGAATCACACTTCACCTGAGCATGTTCTAAGAGAGCCGTCTATGCAGGTAGAACGGCATTATTGCATCCCTAACAATTCCAAACCGAACCTAACTTAGATAAATTTAAAATTTTTATTAAATTTGAGAAAAAAACTCACCAAAGACAATTTCAGATTCATCTTTCAGAGAAAAAAAATATTAAAAAATTGATGAAATGGTGAAAATAATTTCATGTAATCGAGAACACAATTTTTTTTAAATGGGTAAAAAAAATCTTAACAAAATTTTTATTTTTTTATTTAATTTGAGCAGTCACGTCAAGTTGGCTAAAAACCACTTTGGGCTAATTTAGCCAATGAAAACCTTAAAATTAGTTCACATCAGCTTAGCTAATTACGTTACAATTTACTAAAGGTTTTACCCATATTTGATTAATAAATGTTCACATTCTATTTAAAGTATAAATTATATATTGTATCCCTATACTTTTTACTAAAATATTACAATTTATTAAAGGTTCTACTCATATTTGATTAATAACTGCTCACGTTCTATTTAAAGTATAAATTATATATTGTATCCCTATACTTTTTACTAAAATAGTTTTTTTTAGATATTTTCACTTTCAATTGTATAAAATAACTTCTTAAACTTGGTCCTTTCATCCGTATACCTTTCAACTACGAGCTACGTAATCTATTTCTGTGAGGCCAAATAAAAAATATGGCCATTTAAAATATAAGGATTGAAAAAAAATATGACCCTTTTAAAAATATAATTTTAAAAATAATACTACTGTTTGAATAATATGACCATTTTAAAAATATGACCACATTTAAAAATATCACCGTTGAAACAATGTGAAAATTTTAAAAATATGATGGTTGAAAAAAATCCATTGAGAATAGAATGAATAAATAGTAAAAAAAACATAATATTCTAATAGAATAGAATTAGAATAAATATGCTGATAGAATTAATGTTTAAAAAGTAACTAGCTAAAATATATTTGATAATTTTTTAAATTATAATTTGACTCAAAATTAGCGAGACTGTTACTGCATTAAAATATATTTGATAATTTTTTAAATTATAATTTGACTCAAAATTAGCGAGACTGTTACTGCATTGACTCTAAAATGGTAAATAAAAAGTTAGTTTTGATCTCTAATAATGGTTGATTCTATTTGGGCCCAAGAGAGGTCTCTCTATTCCAAGTTTTTCTTTTGGGTAAATTTTACCGACTTTTCTTTAAATTTTTAATAAATACAATCATCTTTCCGGTAATTTTTAAAATAAAATAGAAGTTTTTTAGTTTTAAAATTATTATCAAGATTTTTTCATGATGATAATTTTTTGGCAAAATTGATAAGAATGCTCTTCTTTTTAGGGCTTCCATGTTTTTTTTCTCAACACACTAATTTTCTATAATAACTTTGTTAAATATGATAATAAAATTTATATTTTAAGTACGCTTTTATTAAAATTACTTAAAAAGCAAACTATTTAGATCAATATTTTTTTTAAAAAAAATACTTATTGATAAAAAATAAAAATGGGATAGTTTACATATAAATGATATTTTTAAAAAAAAAGAGAATATTTATTCATTTTTTCATTGGTGTATTGAGAAAAGAAATTTGAAGGTTCTAAAAATAAGGGCAATCTTTTTATTGTTCTGAAAATAATCAGCTCTACGAAAGAATT
>BRYE01000023.1:2152500-2157500 GCA_030159115.1 Actinidia arguta var. hypoleuca
TATTTTTATGTATTTAATAAATATTTTTATTATTTGATCAAACTTTTATATTATTTTAGTTATTTTTTTAAAATTATTATATTTTTAATTTATTTTTCATTTTGTAGTAATGTATCTTTTATCTGACGTTTATATATTATTTATTTTTTTAGGTTGTAAAATTCTAACGAATATATCTAAGAGATGACTTTTTTTGGGAGTAGTGCCCGTGGGTATGGACAATTACTGGTTGTATTATAATATATATTCATTTAAAATCTTACTATTTATTTGTCAACTTCTAAATTTCTAACTCTTAACAAATTAACAACGGAAGCAGCCTCATTAATATATTACAAGATATATTCATGAAAAATGATTTGCTATCTGCATTTTATATAAAAATAGAATTTTATTAAAAATTTTATACTTTTTGGACGGGTTCAAGGTACCCATGGGATAGGATGGACTCAGGGCATGGAGAAAGAAGTGTGGGTTGAGTCCGGGTTTTGGGAGACTTGCAGAAAACCTGGCCCACGCCTATCCCACCCCAAAACAACTACTACCACCGCACAACATCCACTACCTCCCACTCCCCTTCACCCCCACCTCAGCCACCCCTTGGCCTCACCATTGTCGCCGCTAAGACCACCCACTTCCTTACTGCCACCACCTCACCACCACCTCTAAGTCCGGTCCCGACATTTGGGTTATCTAACTCGATCCCAATATAGTTGCTCTCGTACTATTAATGCATTATAAAAAATAAAAAAAAAAATATATATATATATATATATATATATAGATAGATAGATAGAGAGAGAGAGAGAGAGAGAGAGAGACATGAAACTCACTAGTTTTCTCTTTATATTTATTTTATAACGAACAATATCAAATCACACACCTTTTATTCTGTCCCTTTTATACACCACTAAGTGTATTTAGTACACCCAATATAACATATAAAGAATGTAGTAATTAAAACTACCATTTGGTAATTTGCACTAATCTTATTCCAATTACTTAACTTTTTTTTTTCTAACTTATAAGATAATGTTATAGTCAATTCCTCGTATTGTTAATGGCTAATTTGGTTTTTTTATTTTTTTAAATTAAGTTTTGGTCACATGACCAAATGAAACCACGTGTTGTGGATTCATGTGTTGTGGTTGCATAGCGTGACTGGCGAAGCCCTTCTGGCTAATGGTACTCACTTTATTGCTACTAGAAGATGTGGGGTTGGGAGGGTTTGGCGCCGAAGAAGGGACTGGACCCTTTCCATGCGCCTGGATTGAAAGATTTTTTTCCTTCATCCACTCTTGTTTTTCTTTATGCAAGATTCGGCTAGTGGTACTCTCTTTATTGCTACTTGCAGATGTGGAGTTGGGAGGGTTCGGCCCCGAAGAGAGGACTGGACCTTTTCCACGAGCCTGGAACGAGAGATTTTTTTTCTTCATCCACTCCTGTTTATCTTCATGCAAGATTCGGCTAGTGGTACTCAATTTATTGCTACTTGCAGATGTGGGGTTGGGAGGGTTCGGCCCCGAAGAGGGGACTGGACCCTTTCCACGAGCCTGGAACGAGAGTTTTTTTTCCTTCATCCACTCTTGTTTTTCTTCATGCAAGATTCGGCCAGTGGTACTCAATTTATTGCTACTTGCGGATGTGGGGTTGGGAGGGTTCGGCCCTGAAGAGGGGACTGGACCCTTTCCACGAGCCTGGAATGAGAGATTTTTTTCCTTCATCCACTCTTGTTTTCCTTCGTGCAAGATTCTACTAGCTTCAAGAGGTTTTGGGCTTAGAAGAAGAGCTAATGCAAGAAAAACTAAAACAATGCTCAGAGGTTTCATCTTGATATAGGGATTTATATAAATTGTGTAAATTATATATGTAAAGAGTAGATAGATAATTTGTGGAGAATTGATGAAGGGAAGTGTGAGATTTATAGGCAACAAGGAATCTCCGGTAAGACTTGATTTATTTTCTTTTTCTGATCTCCGTTTAATTGAAGGTATTTTGACGGGTAAGTTTAACCACTAGTCCTTGTAATTTGACCAAAATTTTAATTTGAATAATTAGCACTCCAGACTTTCAATTTGTTATGTATTGAGGCAAAAAGTGAGCATGTGAAGCTCACACGACACTTTTTAAAATATAATTTTACAATCATTGGTCTCTATAGTTCGACCCTTTGGCCATAAAAATATTTATGTGAGTTTTCACGTGCTACATCTCCATCCAAATTTTTAATAGGTATTGACAAAGAGACTACATTTAAAATAAATTAAAATTATGAGATCTTAATTGTTTAAATTAGATTTGTAAGGATCAAAGTGAATTTGTTTTTAAACTACAAGACCAATGATAAAATTTACCCTATTTTGACTGTTGACTAGAAGAGCTAAATGAAGATACTATATCTGAATTTTGATTGAAAATGTTCGACTTTTCTTTCAACTTTCATGACCATATATACATTTCTACGAGCGTGTAGTACGGAAAACTTCTCTCTCTCCGTTCAAATCTCAAACACAGTCATTCTTAAACATCATGGATAGAAATTACCACTTGAACTGAAATTCATACGGACTATGGAAAATCTTTGTTTAAAACTTCAACAAACTCTTACTGGTCTCAAGAACAATTTGGATAAAATTGTTACATATATTAGATGACTGCGAATTGGATTCCTAATAACAACATTCTTATTTTCGCTTGAGATTACAGTCATCCAACTATGTTTGATCGTGATTTTGTTTTTAGCAAAGAGAAATGAAATTACCTATTCATATTTATTGTTATGGAAACAAAAAAAAAATTGAATATTTTTAACATAAACCTATTTATTTTTTTGTTCTCATTTTCTTAATCACCCTAAATAGGAGGGGGTGAAAGTTAGCTTTCTTTTTTCCTTCTAGAAATTCAAATTCTAAACAAAGTATAAATACAATAATAACACAACAACAATTGACATGGGAAAATATTATTATCAATTAAACATTTCGAAGAGGATAGGTATCAAAGTGGGACTAAGTTTCTAATTCACTTCCCTTTCCAAATATCCATTTTCAAAGGAGAAATTGTTTAGAGCTCTTAGAGCAAATCCTAGTGGTGCTCTAACCTTAGAGTGATTGATCTAAAATGTGGGATCCACTGTTTTTTTGTCTGAGTTGTGACAAATATGTACATATGTTTCGTTAATTGAATAGCATGGAGCAATATTCTAAGAGCACCGAATAATCTCTCGTATCAAAGAGGACTTAAGTTTCCAATTCAGTTCCATTTTCAAATGCATCCAATTTGAACGGTCATTCATCTATTTTGCAGAGGATAAATATGCAGCTACGCAAGTATGAACATAAGCTTCCATGAAATTCTTTTCTTGGCCTGGCTTTTGACCTGCAAATTATAGTATCATTTCACCAAGGTTTCATGGGTGCGACGGATTGACTCCTACGGCAAGGTTTGTAATTTTTTTTTTCTACAAAAAAATAAGAGAGAAAAATATGGGCTTTGAGGCTATGTTTGATCAAGAGTTTGGTAAGAGAATTACCAAAAAGAAAAAAAGAATTTGGTGAGAGAAAAAAAATAAAAATGCAAAAGATAGATGATTTAATAGTATAGAATTGTTGGATCGTATTTGGATCAAGGATCGTTCAAATCCTTGATCCAATACAACCTGAATGTTCCGAGTTTTTGTTGAAGATTGGCTGCAAACAAATAGAGTCGAGCCGAGTTTTGTTATGTTCAGGCTTGTTTATTAAGTTTTTAGCGAGTTTGAACTTGAGTCTAAAGAAAATTTAACAAATCAAAATGGTTCACATCCTTAACTAGACAAATAAATTATACATTCATACTCGCAAACAAAGAAAGGTTCCCCGTAAAACTTTTCTTTGTCGTTAATTGCAAAGTCATTAATTTTGCTTATAAACTATTAATTTTGTCCTACACCTTATATATAGTGAAATACGAAGACTCTCACTCTTTATAAATTCTGTAGTGATTATTTTTTTGATTCTATTCATATATATATATATGTTAATATGTTATTTGAGGTGACTAGCATTTCATAATAAAATTTGAAGGAGTCAAAAGTGTTGCTAGACAAAAATAACATGTTTCTATATAAATAAATTTGACCCAAACTTAATTTATGTAACATCATGAATTTGTTTTCGGTAAAGAAAAATGAAATTACCTGTTCATATTTGTATTTTTGCATGGTAACCAAACAAAAAACAAAATGAACATTTTGAGATGTATGTATCTATTAATTTTTTTATTCTCCTTTTCTTAATCGCCCTACAGGAGAGAGAGAGAGAGAGAGAGAGAGGAGGGGGTAGGTTTTCTTTCCAAATTTCCATGAAATTATTTTATTAGCCTTAAATCATTTGACCTGCAAAATAGTATTATAATTTCACCAAGTTTCCTGTGTAGGAATGTGCTTACTTATCTTTTTTTTTTTTTTTCATTCTTAAGGAAAAAAATATATGGCCTTTGAATGTTCCAAGTTTTGGTTGCAATGTGCAAGCTATATTTTTCTTCCAACGAGGGTGTTTGGACTATGTATGATCCAAATAATTCTCTGAGTACATGTAGTCTCCAAATAATCGATGCATTTGTATGTGAAAAATGCTATAACAAATTAACAATATAGTAACACTTTAGCAATTTAAAGACATGGAAATCACTAATTTTCTCTTTATATTTATTCTATAATAAACAATATCAAATCACAAATCTCTTATTTTGTCCCTTTTATACACCATTAAGTGTATTTAGTACACCCAATATAACATATAAAGAATGAAGTAATTAAAACTACCATTTGGTAATTTACACCAATCTTATTCTAATCACTTCACTTCTTTTTTTTGACTTATAAGATAATGTTATAGTCAATTTGTTATATTGTTAATGGCTAATTTGTTTTTTTCATTTTTTTAAATTAAGTTTTGGTCACATAACCAAATGAAACCACGTGTTGTGAATTCACATGCAGTGGTGGCATAGCGTGATTG
>BRYE01000023.1:2170000-2175000 GCA_030159115.1 Actinidia arguta var. hypoleuca
TTGATGGAGAGAGAGAGAGAGAGAGAATGCAATTTGGTAACTGCATGTCATGAGTGAAGAAAAAAAGCGTCATTCACAGTAGACATGTTTTCATTCTTTTATTATGATTCAATATCAAATATTACAAAACCATAAGTATGATCAATTACACCCAAAACCATATAAAAAATGGTATGAAGAGTACAATCTGGTTTGCACCACTCGTATTCTAATCACTGTACATTTGTATGCTCCCACTTGGAAGGTAATAGTATAGATAATTCTTATCGTGTTTGTCCAGTTTGGGCTATTTTTTTTTAATTAATTTTAGCTGCTTTAGGTTTTAAGTTTTTTTTTTTGTTTTTAGTAAATTTTTTAAACCGGTTGATGAAAATTTTATGCTTTTCAGTTCCTATTGATGAGCGGAATCTGATTTTTTTTAAAAACATTGTTCAAATTTAGAAAAAATCCCACTAATTAAAGACAAAAAACTTCGCTTACGTGTCAAGAAAAAACGATGTCTTTTGTTAAGTGAAATATTTTCAAAATAGATTAAAATGTTTATATTTTTAAATTCTTAGCATTAAGAAAAAATGAAAAGGCATAAAATTTTGATCAAACGATTAAAAGAATTTCACTAAATATGAAAAAAAAAACTTGAAAACATAAACAACTAAATTAACTAAAAAAAACTAGCCCAAATTGGATGGCTCTTGGCAGACATTTTTTACGCTTCATTTTTGGCTAAACCAAATGTTGGCGGCAACGGCAATGGTAGTGGAAGTTGCGGCATAGCATGACCCGCGAAGCCTTTTTGGCTAATGGTACTCGCTTTATTGCTACGTGAAGGAATGTGGGTAGGAGGGTTTGGTCCCGAAGGAGGAATCGGACCCTTCTGCAAAGACTGGAACAAAAGATTTTCTTTTTTCATCCACTCTTCTTTTTCTTCATGCAAGATTCTACTAGCTTCACTTGGTTTGGTGCTTAAAAGAAGAGTTAATACAAAAAAGACAACAACAATGCTTAGAGATCTCATCTTGTTGTAGAGAAATAAGCAAAGAGTTGTTAGATTAATTTACTATGAATGCATAGAAGAGGCATGGAGGTTGTGTATTTATAGGAAACAAACCATTGGTTGGACTTGAATTTTTCTTGTTTATTTCGTTTGGTGCAAGGGATTTTGACACCTTCCAAAACAAAACAAAACAAAAAAAGAAAAAGAAAAGAAAATGAGTTTTGACTGTTGACTAGGTAATAGGGGTTGATTTTAATATTATTCATTTGAAAAATTCCATTATGTTTTTTTTTTCAAACTTTAGGAAAGTAAAATTTCACATGATCTGTGTTTAGCTCTCTACCTAGATTAGACCAAGTATAATAATTCTCTCTTTTTTTTCTCCACAAACATAATGGTAGTAGAAAAATGGCATGGGAAAAATATTACTAAATTAAATCCAACAATGTCCAAATTTTGCCATTTTGAAGAGAATATTTTGCTACGGGTGGCAACGGGGTGGGTTCGGTTCGGTGGACCGGCCACCTTCCCCAAACCTAGACTAAAAATCCAAACCCGATCGGATTTGTTCTACACCCTTGTGAACAACTCTACCAGGGTTGGGTAAAGTCAACAACTATCGGGTTAAGAGTTTTTGCCTGTATAATATTCAATATATTTTTTCTTCTCAATTCTTGTCTAATCTACTAAATAAAAATGAAGTTTTTATAAATTACACCTAATTGAACACATATATGGAGAATCTAATTGTCCTGTTTTATTTGTATCATGACAAGGTTGTGAACATATGAATATTACAGGTATTACAATAATATTATGTAATTATCAAGTCGAGTTGAAAGGATCCTTCTACTACTATACTCACGATTTATCCAAAAACGATGAGAATAATTACTTTTACTTCCAAACTCGATGATACGTTATTGAAACTTTTCCAAATCCGTTCTATCATCCGATTTGAAATTTTGAAATACTTGATTTGGACGAAGTTTTATTCCCTGTGTTAATTAATCCTTTGACGGGAAAATAGTATGATTTTTCAAAGATCGAGTCCTATGAATGGTTGGTTTTTATTTTATTTTCATTTTACTATAGGTCTAGTCGTATGGTATAATTTTTCTTTGATTGGGCATTTGAATTTTTGAATTTTTGGTCGCAGATGCGTGTTAGTTGTTAACGTTTCACGCGACGGTCAAGTGTCCAGAAAAAGACGGGAAAATCTCATTTTAGTGAAAGATCAGAACATATATGTAAGTTGGTAGAAAAGTTTCAAAACTATAAAATCTTGTCTTTTGGGGACCATTGCCCCTATCTCTAACCTAACCATGCCCACCACTGCCACCAATAGTGGCAGAGTCAGAATTTAAATTCAATTGGATCAAAATTATCAGAGGTCTCATCTTGATATCTAAAGGCACTAATAAGCAAAGAGTTGATAGATTCGATATAAAAAATAGGTTTAAGGAGGTGTGATATTTATACTCAACAAAGATACCCCATATATTAGAAAGTGGTAACACTTGAATTTTATGATATGGAAATAATTTTGAGTGTTGAAGGGGGGTTGAAGGGGGATTTAGGAAATTGAATGATTCACAAATGAAGAACTAAAGACTAGACCTTAATTAGTTTTCATTTTTAGAAACTTTCATTCTTTTATGTTCTTGGTTCAACATTCATGAACATGTAATTCCATGAAGATCAATGACCGCAGCATGCAAAATGGGCTCGTGAAAATAGAAAATGGAAACTATATTTCATTCTTTACTATTGACATAATTTATCTCTTTCTTTTCTTTTTTTCCCTTCAATTTCTCTAGGGTTTGAATGTTTGAAATTTTGGTCACAGTGTTTAAGCGTGTTAGCGTAAAAAAAAGGAAAACAATTCAATTCTTAGAATATGATTCTCGTGAGTCATGACTTGGAGATTCAAAGTCAACTCACTCATTGCCATGCCATGCAATGTGTAAAGTGAATAAAGTCCCGTTTGGCAAAAGGCAAACCAACCCGACCCGACTTTCCCAAATTTGTATTATTTATATTTGTTTGGAGTCTAATTTTGTTCACTCACCTATGTAGGTTGGTGAAGATTTAGGCTATGTTTGGAACATGCGAAGAAAAAGTAATTTAGAGGAAGATTCAATGAAAACTTAAAAAAACAACCTATTTCGCTTAGGGTTTTTTCATAGATTTTTTAACTGTTTTGGTTTTTAAATTTTTTATCTTCAATGAACTTTTTTTCACTGAAAAAGTTTCACCTAAGACAAAGAAATAACTCATTTGTTGAGTAAAAAAGGTTTTTGTTTTGGTTTATAATGTTTTTTTTTTCAAATTACATAAAAAAATTACATTTTCAGAATTTTTCGCTGAGAAGAACTGGTGAAATACGAAATATTAATCAAATGGTGAAAAAAAATCACTAAAGCCAAAAAAATTCAAAAAACTAAAGAAACTAAAAAGCCTCGAACATTATTTTCGTTGATAGTTTTTATGTTTTTTTTTTTATTTTAGAAAAAATAAATATGAAATTGATAAAACAATTTAAATAAACAAAGATAGAAGGAAAACGAAAGAAAGATTGAAGAATGTAAATGAAAACTTTAAAATGAAAAGAGAAATAGTAAATTTTTACTTGCTACAACTCCTAAAAACTAAGAAGCAAATAAGAAAAAAGAAATTCCTATAAAATAAGTTTCGAAAACTATGAGCGAAAATAATTTTCTAAAACCTATTCTATAAAGCTAATTCTGAAACTTAAACCAGACAAAGATTATTATATTTTCCATTTTTTCAATTCCTTCCTTGAAATAGAGATCTCCACTCCTTTGCTGTGGAAGCAGTGGATCGACGTGGTTTAGTTTTAGGTAATGAACAACGTCGTTTGGATTGGTTATTTCCTTGTTGACCGTTAATATCCAAAAGGGTAGTTCAACTAAAGACTCATTTTAGTTCTTATAATTTCAATTTAAACAACTCGGATCTTGAAGTTTTAATTTAATTTCAGTTTAGTCTCCTGTCAATACTCATTAAGTAGATGGTCAAAAAATAAATACATGAAACTCATATAGCCTTTTTTAAAGATAATTTTACCACCATTAATTCTTATAGTTTGATCAAAGTTTCACTTTGGTCCCTAAAAGGTGCAATGTGAGTTTGTACCAGCTTATTTTCCTTCTAAATTGTTAAAGAGCATTGAGCGAGTGACTGCATTGAAACCAAATTGAGATTATAGGGGCTTAATTATCCAAATCGGAATTATAGAGACGAAAGTGAAACATCATGTTAAAAGGTATAATGACCCTACAATATGTGCAAATTTACCTTTATCCATAGAATATTAACCAAATTAAACTAGTTCTATTACTACTAGTGAGATCCTCATACTACTACTCTCGTTCATCCTGTTTAATTTATGTCATCCAAACACTCCCCAATTATATCTAACAAATACTATATGTAGTTTGCTCTTGTTCCATTTGCAGAAGAACAACATCAATAACACTCCACAAATTCACAATATAGCAAGTAACAAAAGACTTGGGAAATCACTCATCTTTTAATTTCCTCTGTAAATGAATAATATGAAAATACAAACTCAAATCAATCTCTTATTGCCCCTTTTATACAACACTAGTGCATTTAGTACACCCAGTAATATATGTACAGAATGGAGTCATTAAAGACTATAATCTGGTTTGCTCCAGTCTTATTCTAATCAATTCACATTTTTTTCCCATGACTTGTAAGCTAATGGCGTAACCATATCGTTAATGGCTAATATGAGTTTTTTTTTTCTTTTAAATTTTTGATTTGGTCACATGACCAAATGGAACTATGTGTTGTGGATATACATGCTGCTGTGGCATAGCGTGACCGGCAAAGCCTTTTTGACTAATGGTACTCGCCTTGCTACGACTTGCAGGTATGTAGGAGGGAGGGTTTGGCCTTGAGGGACGGACCGAACCTTGCTGGAGAGACTGGAGCAAAAGATTTTCTTTCTTCATCC
>BRYE01000023.1:2195000-2197500 GCA_030159115.1 Actinidia arguta var. hypoleuca
AAAGGTTTTACCCGTATTTGATTAATAAATGTTCACATTCTATTTAAAGTATAAATTATATATTGTATCCCTATACTTTTTACTAAAATATTATAATTTATTAAAGGTTCTACGCATATTTGATTAATAATTGTTCACATTCTATTTAAAGTATAAATTATATATTGTATCCCTATAGTTTTTACTAAAATATATTTTTTAGATATTTTCACTTTCAATTGTATAAAATAACTTCTTAAACTTGGTCCTTCCATCCGTATGTCGTTCAACTACGAGCTACGTAATCTATTTCTATGAGGCTACATAAAAAATATGGCCATTTAAAATATAAGGATTGAAAAAAAATATGACCCTTTTAAAAATATAATTTTAAAAACAATATTACTGTTTGAATAATATGACCATATTTAAAAATATCACCGTTGAAATAATGTGACAATTTAAAAAATATGACGGTTGAAAAAAGCCCCATTGAGAATAGAATGAATAAATAGTAAAAAAACATAGAATAAATATGCTGATAGAATTAATGTTAAAAAAGTAACTGGCTAAAATATATTTGATAATTTTTAAAATTATAATTTGACTCAAAATTAGCGAGACTGTTACTGCATTGACTCTAAAATGGTAAATAAAAAGTTAGTTTTGATCTCTAATAATGGGTGATTCTATTTGGGCCCAAGAGAGGTCTCTCTATTCCAAGTTTTTCTTTTGGGTAATTTTACCGACTTCTTTTCAAATTTTTAATAAATACAATTATCTTTCCGGTAATTTTTAAAATAAAATAAAAGTTTTTACTTTTGAAATTATTATCAAGATTTTTTCATGAAGATAATTTTTTGGCAAAAATGATAAGAATGCTCTTATTTTTAGGGCTTCCATATTTTTTTTCTCAACACACTAATTTTCTGTAATAAATTTGTTAAATATGATAATAAAATTTATATTTTAACTACGCTTTTATTAGAATGACTTAAAAATCAAACTATTTAGATCAATATTTTAAAAAAAAAATATTTTTAACATGTACCTATTTATTGTTATGGAAACCAAACCAAAATAACGAATATTTTTAACATGTACCTATTTATGTTTTTGTTCTCATTTTCTTAATCAACCGAAATATGAGGGGGGAAAGTTAGCATTCCTTTTTCCCTCTAAAAATTCAAATTCTAAACAAAGTATAAATACTAATAAAACAACAACAATTGACATGGGAAAATATTATTATCAAATTAAATTGAATTATGTCCAAATTGTCCCATTTTGAAGAGGATAGATATCAAAGTGGGACTAAGTTTCTAATTCACTTCAATTTTTAGTGAATTTTCTCTTAAAATAGATGATTTTTAATATTTTTAAACTCTTTTTATCAAAAGAAATCGAAAAAATATAAAATATAAATTATTCGGTGAAAAACAATCACAAAATACAATAAAAGGTGAAAAATAAAAGCGATATGATCACATGGCTATTAATTCACGAGTCATACAAACAAATCCGATTGATAGGACATTAAAGTCACGTGATCAGAGCATTTTTAAAAATAAATAAATAAATAACATGTATAACTCTGCAACAAGTGTGATCCGATCATGTGACGTAATATTTTTCATTTGAAATTGGATATGTACCCTTTTTAATGTATTTAATTTTTTACATTTACCATTTTTACAGTTTCATTTTATGATTGGCTCGGTTTTTACTATTTAAAACACTTTTTCTTATTGAGTGAATTTCTTGTTATTTCATTTCAACTCCCATAAAGATTTGACTTGACACTTTCCTTTATTTGGAGTGACAAAACGCGTTTTAAAATTATTTTCAACATTTCTGTTTTTGAAAACAAATCCCGTGGACAATATGAATGATAGAAGTTGCTAAACACAAACACACACACACACATATATATATATATATACATATATATAAAGCCTGTTTGGTATCATTTATAATTACATTTTTTTATTATTAATTTTGAAAAACTTAAAATAAGTCGTAAACATGTTTGGTGCAATAATTTTATAAGTTATGAGTCTTATATATATATATATATATATATATATATATATATATATATATGACAATGATTTTGATTTATTTGCATAAATAAGCTGACAAATAACTATTTCCTAAAATGAATGTCCAAATTGAATTAGAAATCTTAAATAATTTCCTTTAATAGACAAATATTTAAAGAGTTTTAAATAATCCGAAGAATTACAAGTCTGAACTTAAAAAATCTCACTTTTTTGGGTTGAACGAGTTGAAAAGGCTAAATAATCAAATAATTATTTAGAATTACTACCAAACACACACTTAATTTTTTTTCTATGCAAATGATTTTAGAATGTTAGCTTATAAGTAGGCCTATATTTATACAAATCTTCTCGCATAATATGTGCATACCTTATAAATTATTTTATGAATCCCATATATTTATAGGAAAGAATTTTTACAATTGTTAGTGCAAATGTGTGCCTTAACAACATAGTAAAAT
>BRYE01000023.1:2220000-2222500 GCA_030159115.1 Actinidia arguta var. hypoleuca
ATAATAAAACTAATTAACAAGACAAATTAGATAGTATGTGTTTTGTATTTATTTAAAGAGATCAATTTTTTATGTCTTTTTGAAATAAGAATAGTTAGATTAGAGTTTTAAAAAGAAGAAAATATTATATAACGTGATTTTAGTGTATTTGAGCTGTAATCAATTGGTTTCGTTAATCACTACCGAATGATTTAAATTGCTATTTATTTTGTTCAAATCTTTTGGGCAAATTGTTGTTCCCCCCTACCCCCCGCTGGTGTTACCATTGTTTTTTACTTTCCACTTTTAACCTCAATTCTCCCTCCAAACTACCATTTTGCCATTCAACCCATTTATTCTATTTTTTTTCTTTTTACTTTCACTTTTGAATTTTTATATAAAACAAAATTTATGATAAAATTTTATAATTTTTTTTTTAAAATACTAGAGCGAAAAATTTAAATTTTTTATTTGAGATTATCTTTGAAAATTAATAATGCATTTTTTAGTAGTTTGATTTATCATAAATCTAATTTTACTTCAATTTCTATTAAAAAATGAATAGAAAGTATTCATTTGGTATCTACTTTTTCAGTTTTTTTCTAACAGAGAGGCCGATTGAGTTATTGTTAAAAGGTGACTAACTAAAATAAAAAATATATTTTTTACTTATAATTTAACTGAAATTTAGTGAGATTGATGTGAATACTTAACATGTATCTATGTGAATAATATTTTTTATCCAATGGTGATGATACCCTATCAAAACAAAAAGACAAAAAGAACATTTTTAATAAATAACCAAAGGTGAAAGGAAAAAAAAAATAAAAAAAAAATTATTAATTTTTTTAATAAATAACAAGGAGGTGGGATTAAAAGAATTTTTTTTTTAATAAATAAGAGTTGAGAAAAAGGGTATAACTGATAGAAAATGTTATGGGTACCCCTAAGTTGCACCTCAAATATACACCTGGGTGAGGTGGAGCATTTAAAGTAGCTGACATGACTGGGTGGACCCCACACCCAGCCACTCCAAATGCTCCACCTCACTCAAGTGTGCATTTAGGGTGCAACTTAGGAGTACCCATAGCACTACTCATAACTGATTTGTTTTTTTGAAAAACAAGTCACATCGCTTTGAATGGTTGGTCGCAGAGTTTACTTTATCATGTTAGGGTTTCACGAGAGTGCACCTCATCTCTTCAAGTCAACGCTAGTGCTCCGAAGACCCAAGGCTCTGTTTGGATTATTTTTATATTTTTTAGTTTAGTTTAGTTTGAGTTTCTTTTTTTTTCTTTTAGTATTATTTTTATTAAAGATAAAAAAATCTCAAAATAAAATAGCACAAACTAAGCCTAAGTCACTACACTCTTGTAGTGTCTTTTCGGTGGATTTATATCTGGATTCATTTTTATAATTTGAATTATTTTATTTTGTAGAATGAATAAATTATTATTAAAAAATTAAATTGATTGGATGTTATGATTCTGAAAATAAACTATAAAAAAATGCGATATAATCACGTGGCTATTGATTCACGAGTTATGCAAACAAATCATATTGATAGGACATTAAAGTCACGTGATCAGAGCAATTTTAAAATAAAAAAAATAAATGACATGTATAACTCTACAACAAGTGTGATCCGATCATGTGACGTAACATTTTTTATTTGAAATTGGATACGTACCCTTTTTAATGTATTTAATTTTTTACATTTATCTTTCTACAGTTTCATTTTCTGATTGGCTCAATTTTCACTTTTTAAAACACTTTTTTTTATTGAGTGAATTTCTTGTTATTTCATTTCAACTCCCATAAGGATTTGACTTGACACTTTCCTTTAGACAAAACGCGTTTTGAAATTATTTTCAACATTTCTGTTTTTGAAAACAAATCCCGCGGACAATGTGAATGATAGAAGTTGCTAAACACACACACACACACACACACACATATATATATATATATATATATATATATATATATATATATATATATATATAAAAGCTTGTTTTTCAAAATTAAGAATCAAAAAAATGTAATTATAAATGATACCAAACAAGCTTATATATATATATACACGACAAAGATTTTGATTTATTTGCATAAATAAGCTGACGAATAACTATTTCCTAAAATGAATGTCCAAATTGAATTAGAAATCTTAAATAATTTCTTTTAATAGACACAAATATTTAAAGAGTTTTAAATAATCCGAAGAATTACAAGTCTGAACTTTAATAATCTCACTTTTTTGGGTCGAATGAGTTGAAAATGCTAAATAATCAAATAATTATTTAGAATTACTACCGACCACACACTTAATTTTTTTTCTAAGTAAATGATTTTAAAATGTTAACTTATAAGTAGGCCTATATTTATACAAATCTTCTCGCATAACATGTGCATACCTTACAAACTATTTTATGAATCCCATATATTTATCTGAAAGAATTTTTACAATTGTTAGTGCAAATGTGTGCCTTAACAACGAAGAATCAATTATATTTCTTGTTGT
>BRYE01000023.1:2235000-2245000 GCA_030159115.1 Actinidia arguta var. hypoleuca
TTGTTATGGAAAAACATATATGGCCTTTTGAATGTTCGAAGTTTTGGTTGCAATGTGCAAGATTTTTTTTACGACGACGGTGTTTGGACTACGTACGGTCCAAATTATTCCCCGAGCACCAGTAGCCTCCAAATAATCGATGCATTTATATGTGAACAATGCTAACAAATTAACAATGTAGTAACACTTGAGCAAGTTAAAGACATGAAAATCACTAATTTTCTCTTTATATTTATTCTATAATGAACAAAATCAAATCGCAAACCTCTTATTCTGTCCCTTTTATACACCACTAAGTGTATTTAGTACACCCAATACAACATATAAAGAATGGAGTAATTAAAGCTACCATTTGGTAATTTGCATCAATCTTACTCTAATCACTTCACGCTTTTTTTTAAAAGAAATTAAGTTTTGGTCACATGACCAAATGGAACGATGTGATTCACAGGCTGCGGTGGTATAGCGTGACTTGCAAAGCCCTTCTGGCTAATGGTACTCACTTTATTGCTACTTGCAGATGTGGGGTTGGGAGGGTTCGGCCCCGAAGAGGAGACTGAACTCTTTCCACGAGCCTGGATAGAAAGATTTTTTTCCTTCATCCACTCTTTCTTTTCTTCTTGCAAGATAGGAAAATGGTACTCACTTTATTCCTACTAGCAGATGTGGGGTTGGGAGGGTTCGGCCCCGAAGAAGGGACTGGCATTCCACGAGCCTGGATTGAAATATTTTTTCCCTTCATCCACTCTTGCTTTTCTTCATGCAAGATTCGACAAATGGTATTCACTTTATTGCTACTTGTAGATGTGGGGTTGGGAGGATTCGGCCCCGAAGAGGGGACTGGACCCTTTCCACGAGCATTGACTGAAAGATTTGTTTCCTTCATCCACTCTTGGCTGCCTTCATGCAAGATTCGGATAACGGTATTCACTTTATTGCTAATTGCAGATGTGGGGTTGGGAGGGTTCAGCCCCGAAGAGGGGATTGGACCCTTTCCACGAGCCTGGACTGAAAGTTTTTTTCCCTTCATCAACTCTTGGTTGTCTTCATGCAAGATTCGGCTAATGGTATTCACTTTATTGCTACTTGTAGATGTGGGGTTGGGAGGGTTCGGCCCCGAAGAGGGGACTGGACCCTTCCCACGAGACTGGATTGAATTTTTATTTTCCTTCATCCATTTTTGGTTGTCTTCATGCAAGATTCGGCTAGTGGTATTCACTTTATTGCTAGTTGAAGATGTGGGGTTGGGAGGGTTCGGCCCCGAAGAGGGGACTGGACCCTTTCCACGAGCCTGGAACGAGAGATTTTTTTCCTTCATCCACTCTTATTTTTCTTTGTGCAAGATTCTACAAGCTTCATGTGGTATTGGGCTTAGAAGAAGAGTTAATGCAAGAAAAACTAAAACAATACTTAGATGTTTCATCTTGATATTGGGAATTATGAAAATTGTGTAAATTATATATGAAAGAGTTGATGGATAACTTGAGGAGAATTGATGAAGGGAGGTGTGAGATTTATAGGCAACAAGAAATCTCCGGTAAGACTTGAATTTTTTTTTCTTTTTCTGATCTACATTTAATTTAAGGTATTTTGATGGGTAAGTTTCACTGTTGGTCCCTAAAATTGGACCAAAATTTAATTTGACCAATTAGAACTTCATACTTTTAATTTGTTTCAAATAAAGTTCATGTGTTAAGTATTTGGGCAGAAATTGAGCATGTAAAACTCACATAATCTTTTATAAAAGGTAATTTTATGATCATTGGTCTCTATAGTTCGACCCTTTGGTCCGTAAAATAAGATATGTGAGTTTCCACGTGCTACCCCTCCATCCAAATTGTTAATAGGTATTGGCTGAGAAACTATATTTAAAATAAATTAAAATTGTGAGATCTTTATTATTTAAATTAGAACTATAAGGATCAAAGTATTTTTTTTTCAAACTACAATACCAAGGGTGAAATTGACCCTATTTTGACTGTTGACTAGAAGAGCTAAATGAAGATACTACATCTCAATTTTGATTGAAAATGTTTTGACTTTTCTTTCAACTTTCATGAACATATATACAATTCCATGAACGTGGAGTATGGAAAACTACTCTCTCTTTCTCTCTCCGTTCAAATCTCAAAACACAGTCATTCTTAAACATCGTGGATGGAAATTATCACTTGAACTGAAATTCATTTGGATTATGGAAAATCTTTGTTTAAAATTTCAACAAACTCTTACCGGTATCCAGAACAATTTGGATACGATTATTATGTACTTTAGATGATTGCGAATTAGATTCCTAATAACAACATTCTTATTTCCACTCGGGATTACGGTCATCCAACTATGTTTGATCGTGATTTTGTTTTTTGCAAAGAAAAATGAAATTATCTATTCATATTTATTGTTATGGAAACCAAATCAAAAAAATGATTATTTTTAACATGTACCTATTTATTTTTTTGTTCTCATTTTCTTAATCACCCGAAATATGAGGGGGGAAAGTTAGCTTTCCTTTTTCCCTCTAGAAATTCAAATTCTAAACAAAGTATAAATACTAATAAAACAACAACAATTGACATGGGAAAAGATTATTATTAAATTAAATTGAATTATGTCAAAATTGTCCCATTTTGAAGAGGATAGATATCAAAGTGGGACTAAGTTTCTAATTCCTTTCCATGTCCAAATACATCCATTTTGAAGAGGATATATTAGATATATATCAAAGGAGAAATTATTTAGTGCACTTAAAATAAATCCTACGGTCTTATTACCTTAGAATGATAGGTTTAAATTCACTGTTTTTTTGTTTAGATTGTGTCAAGCATGTGCATATGTATCATTTATTAAATGATATAAAGCAATGCTCTAAGAGCACCCAATAATCTCTCATAGGACTTAAGTTTCCAATTCAGTTCCATTTTCTAATCCATCCAATTTGAATGACCATCCATCTATTTTGCAGAGGATAAATGCGCAGCTATGCAAGCGTGAACATAAACTTCCACGAGATTGTTTTCTTGGCCTTTGACTTTTGACCTTCAAATTTTAGTATAACTTCACCGTGGTTTCATGGGTGGGATAGATTGACTCTTACTGAAAGGTTTGTAACTTTTTTTTCCTATAAAAATAAGAAAGAAAAATATTAGTTTTGAGGATACGTTGGATTAAGGATTTGACGAGGAAATTATAAAAAAAAAATTGGTAAAAAATAAATAAACAAAAAGATAGATGATTCAATAGTACAGAACGGTTGAATCGTTTAATGTTTTCATTTCTGTTTTCTTTTTCTTTACCAACTTCTTGATTCAAATACAATCTGAATATTCGAAGTTTTGGTTGAAGACAGGCTGGAAACAAATGGAGTCGAGCCTTTGACTTTTGACCTTCAAATTTTAGTATAACTTCACCAGAGTTTCATGGGTGGGATGGATTGACTTTTACTGAAAGGTTTGTACCTTTCTTTTTCCAAAAAAAAAAATAAGGAAGAAAAATATTGGTTTTGAGGCTATGTTGGATTAAGGATTTGGCGAGGGAATTATCAAAAAAAAGAATTTGGTGAAGAAAAATAAATTAAAAATTAGAAGATAGATGATCAATAGTACATAACGGTTGAATCGCCTAATGTTTTCACTTTCGTTTTTTTTTTTCCTTTACCAAATCCTTAATCTAAATACAGTCTGAATGTTCTGAGTTTTGGTTGAAGACATGCTGCAAACAAATGGAGTTGAGCCGAGTTTTGCAATACTCAGGCTTGTTTACTAAGTTTTTAGCGAGTTTGAGCTCGAATCCAATAAAAAATTTATAAACCGAACAAGTTCACGGCCTTAGTTGGCAAAATAAATTATACATTTATACTTACAAACGAAGTGAGGTTACCCATAAAACTTGTCGTTAATTGCAAAATTATTAATTTTGCTTTTAAACTATCAATTTTATTAAGACTCTCACTATGCAGTGATTTATTTTCTTGATTCTATTCTATCATATATATGAAGAAGTGAAAAGCGTTGCTAGACAAAAATAACATGTTTCCATATAAATAAATTCCACTCAAACTTAATCGAGTCGAGTTATGATAAATTCGAGCTTGACTCATTTATTAAATGTGTCCTTTAATGAGGGTTGCGCTCGGTTACTTACATAATGACCCGAGATCAAACGAGTCCTAATCGAACTTGCTAACCACTCAGTTCGTTTGCAGCTCTAGTTGTAGAGTATGTGCCACAAAATTAAGGTTCTTTCACGAGAGTCTAACAAAAGAAAGGAATTCAATGCCGCACATATAATCTGAGTCCGAGGCACATTTGTCATGCAATGGGATAACCAAGCCTAATGGATGAATATCAAGTGTTGTGCATATACAGATAGGTCAATTTCTCTTTAGATGTAGCATTTATTGAAAGTGTTAATTATACTTTGTCCTCCAAAACTAGTGTCATTTTATCGTTATACAATTTCACCAAATTTCCTGGGTAGGAATGTGCTTACTTAATAAGGGTAGAAACCTGTTGAATGGTTTAATGTTCGTTTTTTTTTTTATCATTGTTATGGAAAAACATATATGGCCTTTTGAATGTTCGAAGTTTTGGTTGCAATGTGCAAGATTTTTTTTACGACGACGGTGTTTGGACTACATACGGTCCAAATTATTCCCCGAGCACCAGTAGCCTCCAAATAATCGATGCATTTATATGTGAACAATGCTAACAAATTAACAATGTAGTAACACTTGAGCAAGTTAAAGACATGAAAATCACTAATTTTCTCTTTATATTTATTCTATAATGAACAATATCAAATCACAAACCTCTTATTATGTCCCTTTTATACACCACTAAATGTATTTAGTACACCCAATATAACATATAAAGAATGGAGTAATTAAAGCTACCATTTGGTAATTTGCACCAATCTTATTCTAATCACTTCACAATTTTTTTTAAAAGAAATTAAGTTTTGGTCACATGACCAAATGGAACGATGTGATTCACAGTCTGCGGTGGTATAGCGTGACTTGCGAAGCCCTTCTGGATAATGGTACTCACTTTATTGCTACTTGCAGATGTGGGGTTGGGAGGGTTCGGCCCCAAAGAGGGGACTGGACTCTTTCCACGAGCCTGGACTGAAAGATTTTTTTCCTTCATCCACTCTTTCTTTTCTTCTTGCAAGATTGGACTAATGGTACTCACTTTATTGCTACTAGCAGATGTGGGTTTGGGAGGGTTTGGCCCCGAAAAAGGGACTGGCATTCCCCGAGCCTGGATTGAAAGATTTTTTCCCTTCATCCACTCTTGCTTTTCTTCATGCAAGATTCGACTAATGTTATTCACTTTATTGCTACTTGCAGATGCGGGGTTGGGAGGATTTGGCCACGAAGAGGGGACTAGATCCTTTCCACGAGCCTGGACTAAAAGATTTTTTTCCTTCATCAACTCTTGGTTGTCTTCATGCAAGATTCGGCTAATGGTATTCACTTTATTGCTACTTGCAGATGTGGAGTTGGGAGGATTTGGCCCCGAAGAAGGGACTGGACCTTTTCCACGAGCCTGGACTGAAAGATTTGTTTCCTTCATCCGCTCTTGCTTGACTTCATGCAAGATTCGGCTAACGGTATTCACTTTATTACTACTTGCAGATGTGGGGTTGGGAGGGTTCGGCCCTGAAGAGGGGACTGGACCCATTCCACGAGCCTGGACTGAAAGATTTTTTCCCTTCATCAACTCTTGGTTGTCTTCACGCAAGATTCGGCTAATGGTATTCACTTTATTGCTACTTGTAGATGTGGGGTTGGGAGGATTCGGCCCCGAAGAGGGGACTGGACCCTTTCCACGAGCCTGGACTGAAAGATTTTTTCCCTTCATCAACTCTTGGTTGTCTTCATGCAAGATTCGGCTAATAGTATTCACTTTATTGCTACTTGCAAATATGGGGTTGGGAGGATTCGGCCCCGAAGAAGGGACTGGACCCTTTCCACGAGCCTGGACTGAAAGATTTGCTTCCTTCATCCACTCTTGGTTGTCTTCATGCAAGATTCGGCTAACGATATTCACTTTATTGCTACTTGCAGATGTGGGGTTGGGAGGGTTCGGCCCCGAAGAGGGGACTGGCCCCTTCCCACGAGACTGGATTGAATTTTTATTTTCCTTCATCCACTTTGGGTTGTCTTCATGCAAGATTCGGCTAGTGGTATTCACTTTATTGCTACTTGCAGATGTGGGGTTGGGAGGGTTCGGCCCTGAAGAGGGGACTGGACCCTTTCCCCGGGCCTGGAACGAGAGATTTTTTTCCTTCATCCACTCTTGTTTTTCTTCATGCATGATTCTACTAGCTTCATGTGGTATTGGGCTTAGAAGAAGAGTTAATGCAAGAAAAACTAAAACAATGCTTAGATGTTTCATCTTGATATTGGGAATTATAGAAATTGTGTAAATTATATGTGAAAAGAGTTGATGGATAATTTGAGGAGAATTGATGAAGGGAGGTGTGAGATTTATAGGCAACAAGAAATCTCCGGTAAGACTTGAATTTTTTTTTCTTTTTTTGATCTACGTTTAATTTAAGGTATTTTGATAGGTAAGTTTCACTGCTTGTCCCTGTAATTGGACCAAAATTTAATTTGACCAATTAGAACTTCAAATAAAGTTCACGTCTTAAGTATTTGGGCAGAAATTGAGCATGTGAAACTCACATACTCTTTTTTAATAGGTAATTTTACGATCATTGGTCTCTATAGTTCGACCCTTTGGTTCGTAAAAATAGATATGTGAGTTTTCACGTGCTACCTCTCCATCCAAATTGTTAATAGGTATTGGCTGAGAAACTATATTTAGAATAAATTAAAGTTGTGAGATCTTTATTATTTAAATTAGAACTATAAGGATCAAAGTATTTTTTTTTCAAACTACAATACCAAGGGTGAAATTGACCCTATTTTGACTGTTGACTAGAAGAGCTAAATGAAGATACTACATCTCAATTTTGATTGAAAATGTTTTGACTTTTCTTTCAACTTTCATGAACATATATACAATTCCATGAACGTGGAGTATGGAAAACTACTCTCTCTTTCTCTCTCCGTTCAAATCTCAAAACACAGTCATTCTTAAACATCGTGGATGGAAATTATCACTTGAACTGAAATTCATTTGGATTATGGAAAATCTTTGTTTAAAATTTCAACAAACTCTTACCGGTATCCAGAACAATTTGGATACGATTATTATGTACTTTAGATGATTGCGAATTAGATTCCTAATAACAACATTCTTATTTCCACTCGGGATTACGGTCATCCAACTATGTTTGATCGTGATTTTGTTTTTTGCAAAGAAAAATGAAATTATCTATTCATATTTATTGTTATGGAAACCAAATCAAAAAAATGATTATTTTTAACATGTACCTATTTATTTTTTTGTTCTCATTTTCTTAATCACCCGAAATATGAGGGGGGAAAGTTAGCTTTCCTTTTTCCCTCTAGAAATTCAAATTCTAAACAAAGTATAAATACTAATAAAACAACAACAATTGACATGGGAAAAGATTATTATTAAATTAAATTGAATTATGTCAAAATTGTCCCATTTTGAAGAGGATAGATATCAAAGTGGGACTAAGTTTCTAATTCCTTTCCATGTCCAAATACATCCATTTTGAAGAGGATATATTAGATATATATCAAAGGAGAAATTATTTAGTGCACTTAAAATAAATCCTACGGTCTTATTACCTTAGAATGATAGGTTTAAATTCACTGTTTTTTTGTTTAGATTGTGTCAAGCATGTGCATATGTATCATTTATTAAATGATATAAAGCAATGCTCTAAGAGCACCCAATAATCTCTCATAGGACTTAAGTTTCCAATTCAGTTCCATTTTCTAATCCATCCAATTTGAATGACCATCCATCTATTTTGCAGAGGATAAATGCGCAGCTATGCAAGCGTGAACATAAACTTCCACGAGATTGTTTTCTTGGCCTTTGACTTTTGACCTTCAAATTTTAGTATAACTTCACCGTGGTTTCATGGGTGGGATAGATTGACTCTTACTGAAAGGTTTGTAACTTTTTTTTCCTATAAAAATAAGAAAGAAAAATATTAGTTTTGAGGATACGTTGGATTAAGGATTTGACGAGGAAATTATAAAAAAAAAATTGGTAAAAAATAAATAAACAAAAAGATAGATGATTCAATAGTACAGAACGGTTGAATCGTTTAATGTTTTCATTTCTGTTTTCTTTTTCTTTACCAACTTCTTGATTCAAATACAATCTGAATATTCGAAGTTTTGGTTGAAGACAGGCTGGAAACAAATGGAGTCGAGCCTTTGACTTTTGACCTTCAAATTTTAGTATAACTTCACCAGAGTTTCATGGGTGGGATGGATTGACTTTTACTGAAAGGTTTGTACCTTTCTTTTTCCAAAAAAAAAAATAAGGAAGAAAAATATTGGTTTTGAGGCTATGTTGGATTAAGGATTTGGCGAGGGAATTATCAAAAAAAAGAATTTGGTGAAGAAAAATAAATTAAAAATTAGAAGATAGATGATCAATAGTACATAACGGTTGAATCGCCTAATGTTTTCACTTTCGTTTTTTTTTTTCCTTTACCAAATCCTTAATCTAAATACAGTCTGAATGTTCTGAGTTTTGGTTGAAGACATGCTGCAAACAAATGGAGTTGAGCCGAGTTTTGCAATACTCAGGCTTGTTTACTAAGTTTTTAGCGAGTTTGAGCTCGAATCCAATAAAAAATTTATAAACCGAACAAGTTCACGGCCTTAGTTGGCAAAATAAATTATACATTTATACTTACAAACGAAGTGAGGTTACCCATAAAACTTGTCGTTAATTGCAAAATTATTAATTTTGCTTTTAAACTATCAATTTTATTAAGACTCTCACTATGCAGTGATTTATTTTCTTGATTCTATTCTATCATATATATGAAGAAGTGAAAAGCGTTGCTAGACAAAAATAACATGTTTCCATATAAATAAATTCCACTCAAACTTAATCGAGTCGAGTTATGATAAATTCGAGCTTGACTCATTTATTAAATGTGTCCTTTAATGAGGGTTGCGCTCGGTTACTTACATAATGACCCGAGATCAAACGAGTCCTAATCGAACTTGCTAACCACTCAGTTCGTTTGCAGCTCTAGTTGTAGAGTATGTGCCACAAAATTAAGGTTCTTTCACGAGAGTCTAACAAAAGAAAGGAATTCAATGCCGCACATATAATCTGAGTCCGAGGCACATTTGTCATGCAATGGGATAACCAAGCCTAATGGATGAATATCAAGTGTTGTGCATATACAGATAGGTCAATTTCTCTTTAGATGTAGCATTTATTGAAAGTGTTAATTATACTTTGTCCTCCAAAACTAGTGTCATTTTATCGTTATACAATTTCACCAAATTTCCTGGGTAGGAATGTGCTTACTTAATAAGGGTAGAAACCTGTTGAATGGTTTAATGTTCGTTTTTTTTTTTATCATTGTTATGGAAAAACATATATGGCCTTTTGAATGTTCGAAGTTTTGGTTGCAATGTGCAAGATTTTTTTTACGACGACGGTGTTTGGACTACGTACGGTCCAAATTATTCCCCGAGCACCAGTAGCCTCCAAATAATCGATGCATTTATATGTGAACAATGCTAACAAATTAACAATGTAGTAACACTTGAGCAAGTTAAAGACATGAAAATCACTAATTTTCTCTTTATATTTATTCTATAATGAACAATATCAAATCACAAACCTCTTATTATGTCCCTTTTATACACCATTAAATGTATTTAGTACACCCAATATAACATATAAAGAATGGAGTAATTAAAGCTACCATTTGGTAATTTGCACCAATCTTATTCTAATCACTTCACAATTTTTTTTAAAAGAAATTAAGTTTTGGTCACATGACCAAATGGAACGATGTGATTCACAGTCTGCGGTGGTATAGCGTGACTTGCGAAGCCCTTCTGGATAATGGTACT
>BRYE01000023.1:2247500-2252500 GCA_030159115.1 Actinidia arguta var. hypoleuca
GATTATTATTAAATTAAATTGAATTACGTCAAAATTGTCCCATTTTGAAGAGGATAGATATCAAAGTGGGACTAAGTTTCTAATTCCTTTCCATGTCCAAATACGTCCATTTTGAAGAGGATATATTAGATATATATCAAAGGAGAAATTATTTAGTGCACTTAGAGTAAATCCTACGGTCCTATTACCTTAGAGTGATAGGTTTAAATTCACTGTTTTTTTTGTTTGGATTGTGTCAAGCATGTGCATATGTATCATTTATTAAATGATATAAAGCAATGCTCTAAGAGCACCCAATAATCTCTCATAGGACTTAAGTTTCCAATTCAGTTCCATTTTCTAATCCATCCAATTTGAATGACCATCCATCTATTTTGCAGAGGATAAATGCGCAGCTATGCAAGTGTGAACATAAACTTCCACGAGATTGTTTTCTTGGCCTTTGACTTTTGACCTTCAAATTTTAGTATAACTTCACCGTGGTTTCATGGGTGGGATGGATTGACTCTTACTGAAAGGTTTGTAACTTTTTTTTCCTATAAAAATAAGAAAGAAAAATATTAGTTTTGAGGATACGTTGGATTAAGGATTTGACGAGGGAATTATAAAAAAAAAATTGGTAAAAAATAAATAAACAAAAAGATAGATGATTCAATTGTACAGAACGGTTGAATCGTTTAATGTTTTCATTTCTGTTTTATTTTTCTTTATCAACTTCTTGATTCAAATACAATCTGAATATTCGAAGTTTTGGTTGAAGACAGGTTGGAAACAAATGGAGTCGAGCCTTTGACTTTTGACCTTCAAATTTTAGTATAACTTCACCAGGGTTTCATGGGTGGGATGGATTGACTTTTACTGAAAGGTTTGTACCTTTCTTTTTCCAAAAAAAAAATAAGGAAGAAAAATATTGGTTTTGAGGCTATGTTGGATTAAGGATTTAGCGAGGGAATTATCAAAAAAAAGAATTTGGTGAAGAAAAAAAAATTAAAAATTAGAAGATAGATGATCAATAGTACATAACGGTTGAATCGCCTAATGTTTTCATTTCCGTTTTTTTTTCCTTTACCAAATTCTTAATCCAAATACAGTCTGAATGTTTTGAGTTTTGGTTGAAGACATGCTGCAAACAAATGGAGTTGAGCCAAGTTTTGCAATGCTCAGGCTTGTTTACTAAGTTTTTAGCGAGTTCGAGCTCGAATCCAATAAAAATTTTATAAACCGAACAAGTTCACGGCCTTAGCTGGCAAAATAAATTATACATTTATACTTAAAAACAAAGTGAGGTTACCCATAAAACTTGTCGTTAATTGCAAAATTATTAATTTTGCTTTTAAACTATCAATTTTATTAAGACTCTCACTATGCAGTGATTTATTTTCTTGATTCTATTCTATCATATATTTATGAATTTATTATTTGAGGTGACTAGTATTTCATAACAAAATTTGAAGAAGGGAAAAGCGTTGCTAGACAAAAATAACATGTTTCCATATAAATAAATTCGACCCAAACTTAATCGAGTCGAGTTATCATCAATTCGAGCTTGAATCATTTATTAAATGTGCCCTTTAATGAGGGTTGTGCTCGGTTACTTACATAATGACCCGAGATCAAACGAGTCCTAATCGAACTTGCTAACTGCTCAGTTCGTTTGCAGCTCTAGTTTTAGAGTATGTGCCTCAAATTTAAGGTTCTTTCACGAGAGTCTAACAACAGATAGGAATTCAATGCCGCACATATAATCTGAGTCCGAGGCACATTTGTCATGCAATGGGATAACCAAGCCTAATGGATGAATATCAAGTGTTGTGCATATACAGATAGGTCAATTTCTCTTTAGATGTAGCATTTATTGAAAGTGTTAATTATACTTTGTTCTCCAAAACTAGTGTCATTTTATCGTTTTATAATTTCACCAAGTTTCCTGGGTAGGAATGTGCTTACTTAATAAGGGTAGAAACCTGTTGAATGGTTTAATGTTCGTTTTTTTTTTTTTTCATTGTTAGGGAAAAAAATATATGGCCTTTTGAATGTTCGAAGTTTTGGTTGCAATGTGCAAGATTTTTTTTACGACGAGGGTGTTTGGACTACGTACGGTCCAAATAATTCCCCGAGCACTAGTAGCCTCCAAATAATCGATGCATTTATATGTGAACAATGCTAACAAATTAACAATGTAGTAACACTTGAGCAAGTTAAAGACATGGAAATCACTAATTTTCTCTTTATATTTATTCTATAATGAACAATATCAAATCACAAACCTCTTATTATGTCCCTTTTATACACCACTAAGTATATTTAATACACCCAATATAACATATAAAGAATGGAGTAATTAAAGCTACCATTTGGTAATTTGCACCAATCTTATTCTAATCACTTCACAATTTTTTTTAAAAGAAATTAAGTTTTGGTCACATGACCAAATGGAATGACGTGATTCAACAGCTGCGGTGGTATAGCGTGACTTGCAAAGCCCTTCTCGATAATGGTACTCACTTTATTGCTACTTGCAGATGTGGGGTTGGGAGGGTTCGGCCCCGAAGAGGGGACTGGACTCTTTCCACGAGCCTGGACTGAAAGATTTTTTTCCTTCATCCACTCTTTCTTTTCTTCTTGCAAGATTGGACTAACGATACTCACTTTATTGCTACTAGCAGATGTGGGGTTGGGAGGGTTCGGCCTTGTAGAAGGGACTGGCATTCCCCGAGCCTGGATTGAAAGATTTTTTCCCTTCATCCACTCTTGCTTTTCTTCATGCAAGATTCGACTAATGTTATTCATTTTATTGCTACTTGCAGATGTGGGGTTGGGAGGATTCGGCCCCGAAGAGGGGACTGGACCCTTTCCACGAGCCTGGACTAAAAGATTTTTTTCCTTCATCAACTCTTGGTTGTCTTCATGCAAGATTCGGCTAATGGTATTCACTTTATTGCTACTTGCAGATGTGGGGTTGGGAGGATTCGGCCCTGAAGAAGGGACTGGACCCTTTCCACAAGCCTGGACTGAAAGATTTTTTTCCTTCATCCACTCTTGATTGTCTTAATGCAAGATTCTGGTAACAGTATTCACTTTATTGCTACTTGCAGATGTGGGGTTGAGAGGGTTCGGCCCCGAATAAAGGACTGGACCCTTTCCACGAGCCTGGACTGAAAGATTTTTTCCCTTCATCCACTCTTGGTTGTCTTCATGCAAGATTCGGCTAATGGTATTCACTTTATTGCTACTTGCAATTGTGGGGTTGGGAGGGTTGTGTCCCGAATAAGGGTCTGCACCCTTTCCATGAGCCTGGACTAAAAGACTTTTTCCCTTCATCCACTCTTGGTTGTCTTCATTCATGATTCGGCTAATGGTATTCACTTTATTGCTACTTGCAAATGTGGGGTTGAGAGGGTTCGGTCCTGAAGAGGGGACTGGACCCTTTCCACGAGCCCGGACAGAAAGATATTTTTCCTTCATCCACTCTTGGTTTTCTTCATGCAAGATTCGGCTAATGGAACTCACTTTATTGCTACTTGGAGATGTGGAATTGGGAGGGTTCGGGCCCGAAGAGGGGACTGGACCCTTTCCATGAGAGTAGAATGAAATATTTTCTTCATGCAAGATTCTACTAGCTTCATGTGGTTTATGGCATATAAGAAGTGTTAATGCAAGAAAAATTAAAACAATGCTTAGATGTTTCATCTTGATATAGGGAATTATAGAAATTGTTTAAATTATATATGAAAATTGTTGATGAATAACTTTCGGAGAATTGATGAAGGGAGGTGTGAGATTTACAGGCAACAAGAAATCTCCAGTAAGACTTGAATTTTTTTTTTCTTTTGATCTCAATTTAATTTAAGGTATTTTGATGTGTAAGTTTCACTACTGGTCCCTGTAATTCGACCAAATTTTAATTTGAACAATTAGAACTTCATAGTTTTAATTTGTTTCAAATAAAGTTCATATGTGTTAAGTATTTGGGCAGAAATTGAGCATGTGATGCTCACATGATCTTTTTTAAAAGGTAATTTTACGATCATTGGTCTCTATAGTTAGACCCTTTGGTCCATAAAAATAGATATGTGAGTTTTCACGTGCTACCTCTTCATCCAAATTGTTAATAGGTATTGACTGATAAACTACGTTTAAAATAAATTAAAGTTGTGGGATCTTAATTGTTTAAATTAGAACTATAAAGATCAAAGTATGTTTTTTGAAACTACAAGACCAAGGGTGAAATTTACCCTATTTTGACTGTTGACTAGAAGAGCTAAATGAAGATACTACATCTCAATTTTGATTGAAAATGTTTTGACTTTTCTTTCAACTTTCACGAGCATACATACAATTCCATGAACGTGTAGTATGGAAAACTTCTCTCACTTTCTCTCTCCGTTCAAATCTCATAACACAGTTATTCTTATACATCAATGAATAGAAATTACCACTTGAGCTTAAATTCATTTTGACTATGGAAAATCTTTGTTTAAAATTTCAACAAACTCTTACCGGTCTCAAGAACAATTTGGGTGAGACTATTACGTATATTAGATGACTGCGAATTGAATTTTCTAATAACAACATTCTTATTTTCGCTCGAGATTACGGTCATCCAACTATGTTTGATCGTGATTTTGTTTTTAGAAAAGAAAAATGAAATTACCTATTCATATTTATTGTTATGGAAACCAAACCAAAAAAATAAAAAAATGAATATTTTTAACATGTACCTATTTATGTTTTTGTTCTCATTTTCTTAATCAACCGAAATATGAGGGGGGAATGTTAGCATTCCTTTTTTCCTCTAAAAATTCAAATTCTAAACAAAGTATAAATACTAATAAAACAACAACAATTGACATGGGAAAATATTATTATCAAATTAAATTGAATTATGTCCAAATTGTTCCATTTTGAAAAGGATAGATATCAAAGTGGGACTAAGTTTCTAATTCACTTCAATTTTTAGTGAATTTTCTCTTAAAATAGATGATTTTTAATATTTTTAA
>BRYE01000023.1:2255000-2257500 GCA_030159115.1 Actinidia arguta var. hypoleuca
TATAAAAAGAGAAATAAATTTAGACACATATAAGTTTAATTAAAACTGCTTCCTAGAATTAATCAAAAACACTCGAATAAGATTATTTAGGATGAAATATTACTGGGAATTAGATTTCTAATAATTAATGACATTCTTTGTTTTCACTCAAGATTACGGTCATCAATTTATGTCACATCATGAGTTTGTTTTCGATAAAGAAAAATGAAATTACCTGTTTATATTTGTTTTTATGCATGGTAACCAAACAAAAAACAAAATGAACATTTTGAGATGTATCTATCTATTTATTTTTTTATTCTCATTTTCTGTTGTTTTTATTTGCTCAATAAATAATTTGTATTGCTCAAAGTGAATGTACAAAGTACATTGGACATACTCAGGATAAAAGACAAAAGGCCAAGCCAAGCCAGGCCAATCTCTAAGAAAATGAGCAAGGGGACGAGCCAAAACAAGAGATCTAGGCACGTAAGCCCGGCTCTAAACTAAAGATTACAAAACTTCATGTCTATAGTCAGTAAACAAAGAGAAGATGCTCCTGTAAGAAAGAATTTGGATACGCCTGAGAATAGCCTCCGGGAGCTCCACCTTACCATCAAAAATTCTTTTATTCTTTTATTCTCATTTTCTTAATCGCCCTACAGGAGAGGGAGAGAGAGAGAGAGAGAGAGGAGGGGGTAGCTTTCCTTTCCAAATTTCCATGAAATTATTTTATTGGCCTTAAATCATTTGACCTGCAAAATAGTATTATAATTTCACCAAGTTTCCTGCATAGGAATGTGCTTACTTACTAAGGGTTGACTCCTGTTAGATGGTTTAATTTTCTTCTTCTTTTTTTTTCATTCTTAAGGAAAAAAATATATGGCCTTTGAATGTTCCAAGTTTTGGTTGCAATGTGCAAGCTATTTTGTTCTTCCGACGAGGGTGTTTGGACTAACTACGGTCCACATAAATCTCCGAGTACCTGTAGTCTCCAAATAATCGATGCATTTGTATGTGAAAAATGCTATAACAAATTGACAGTATAGTAACACTTAAGCAATTTAAAGACATGAAAATCACTAATTTTCTCTTTATATTTATTCTATAATGAACAATATCAAATCACAAACCTCTTATTATATCCCTTTTATACACCACTAAGTGTATTTAGTACACCCAATATAACATATAAAGAATGGAGTAATTAAAACTACCATTTGGTAATTTGCACCAATCTTATTCCAATCACTTAATTTTTTTTTCTGACTTATAAGATAATGTTATAGTCAATTCGTCATATTGTTAATGGCTAATTTGCTTTTTTAATTTTTTTAAATTAAGTTTTGGTCACATGACCAAATGAAACCACGTGTTATGGATTCCCATGCTGTGGTGGCATAGCGTGATTGGTGGGCCCTTCTAGCTAATGGTACTCACTTTATTGCTACTAGCAAATGAGGGGTTGGGAGGGTTTGGCGCCGAAGAAGGGACTAGACCCTTTCCACGAGACTGGAATGAAAGATTTTTTTCTTTCATCTACTCGTGTTTTTCTTTATGCAAGATTAGGCTAGTGGTACTCTCTTTATTGCTACTTGCAGATGTGGGGTTGGGAGGGTTCGGCCCCAAAAAGGGGACTGAACCTTTTCCACGAGCCTGGAAAGAGAGATTTTTTTTTCTTCATCCACTCTTGTTTTTCTTCATGCAAGATTCGGCTAGTGGTACTCAATTTATTGCTACTTGTAGATGTGGGGTTGGGAGGGTTCGGCCCCGAAGAGAGGACTGGATTCTTTCCACGAGCCTGTAACGAGAGTTTTTTTTCTTCATCCACTCTTGTTTTTCTTCATGCAAGATTCGGCCAGTGGTACTCAATTTATTGCTACTTGCGGATGTGGGGTTGGGAGAGTTCGGCCCTGAAGAGGGGACTAGACCCTTTCCACGAGCCTAGAATGAGAGATTTTTTTCCTTAATCCACTCTTGTTTTCCTTCATGCAAGATTCTACTAGTTTCATGTGGTTTTGGGCTTAGAAGAAGAGCTAATGCAAGACAAACTAAAACAATGCTTAGAGGTTTCATCTTGAAATAGGGATTTATATAAATTGTGTAAATTATATATGTAAAGAGTTGATAGATAATTTGTGGAGAATAGATGAAGGAAGGTGTGAGATTTATAGGCAACAAGGAATCTCTGGTAAGACTTGATTTATTTATTTTAATTGAAGGTATTTTGACAGAAAAGTTTCACCACTACTCCTTGTAATTTGACCAAAATTTTAATTTGAATAATTAGCACTCCATACTTTCAATTTGTTTCCAACAAAGTCCATATGTGTTATGTATTGCGGCAAAAAGTGAGCATGTGAAGCTCACACGACACTTTTTAAAAGATATTTTTACGATCATTGGTCTCTATAGTTCGACCCTTTGGCCATAAAAATATCTATGTGAGTTTTCACGTGCTACATTTCCATCCAAATTTTTAATAGGTATTGACAAAGAGACTACATTTAAAATAAATTAA
>BRYE01000023.1:2267500-2272500 GCA_030159115.1 Actinidia arguta var. hypoleuca
TTATGATTCAATATAAATATTACAATACCATAAGTATGATCAATTACACCCAAAACCATATAAAAAATGGTATTAAGAGTGCAATCTGGTTTGCACCACTCTTATTCTAATCACTTTACATTTGTAGGCTCCCACTTGGAAGGTAATAGTATAGATAGATCTTATCGTGTTTGTCCAGTTTGGGCTATTTTTTTTTAATTAATTTTAGCTGTTTTAGTTTTTAAGGGTTTTTTTTAGTGAATTTTTTAAACTGGTTGATGAAAAATTTATGCTTTTTCAGTTCCTATTGATGAGCGGAATCTAAATTTTTTTTAAAAAATATTGTTCAAATTTAGAAAAAATCCCACTAATTAAAAACAAAAAACTTCGCTTACTTGTCAAGAAAAAACAATATCTTTTGTTTAAGTGAAATTTTTTCAAAATAGATTAAAATGTTTATATTTTCAAATTCTTAGCATCAAGAAAAAACGAAAGAGCATAAAATTTTGATCAAACGGTTAAAAAAATTTTACTAAACATGAAAAAAAAACTTGAAAACATAAATAACTAAATTAACTAAAAAATACGAGCTCAAATTGGATGGCTTTTGGCGGACTTTGTTTATGCTTCATTTTTGGCTAAACCAAATGTTGGCGGCAACGGCAGCGGCGGCATAGCATGAACCGCGAAGCCTTTTTGGCTAATGGTACTCGCTTTATTGCTATGTGGAGAAATGTTGGTAGGAGGGTTTGGTCCTGAAGGAGGAATCGGACCCCTCTGCAAAGACTGGAACAAAAGATTTTCTTTCTTCATCCACTCTTCTTTTTCTTCAAGCAAGATTCTACTAGCTTCACTTGGTTTGGTGCTTAGAAGAAGAGCTAATGAAAAAACAGACAACAACAATGCTTAGAGATCTCATCTTGTTATAGAGAAATAAGCAAAGAGTTGTTAGATTAATTTACTATGAATGCATAGAAGAGGCATGGAGGTAGAGTATTTATAGGAAACAAACCATTGGTATGACTTGAATTTTTCTTGTTTATTTCGTTTGGTGCAAGGGATTTTGACACCTTCTAAAAAAAAAGAAAAAGAAAAGAAAATGAGTTTTGACTGTTGACTAGGTAATAGGGGTTGATCTTAATATTATTCATTTGAAAAATTCCATTATGTTTTTTTTTTTCAACCTTTAGGAAAGTAAAATTTCACGTGATCTGTGTTTAGCTCTCTACCTAGATTAGACCAAGTATAATAATTCTCTCTTTTTTTTGTCCACAAACATAATGGTAGTAGAAAAATGGCATGGGAAAAAGATTACTAAATTAAATCCAACAATGTCCAAATTTTGCCATTTTGAAGAGAACATTTCACTATGAGTGGCAACGGGATGGGTTCGGTTCGGGGGACTGGCCACCTTCCCCAAACCTAGACTAAAAATCCAAATCCGATCAGAATTGTTCTACACCCTTGTGCACAACTCTACCAAGGTTGGATAGAGTCAGCAACTATCGGTTAAGAGTTTTTGTCAGTATAATATTCAATATATTTTTTTTTTCTCAATTCTTGTCTAATCTCCTAAATAAAAATGAAGTTTTTACAAATTACACCTAATTGAACACATATATGAAGAATCTAATTGTCCTGTTTTATTTATATCATGACAAGGTTATGAGCATATGAATATTAGAGGTATTACAATAATATTACGAATTATCAAGTCGAGTTGAAAGGATCCTTCTACTACTACACCCATGATTTATCCAAAAACAACGAGAATAATTACTTTTACTTCCAAACTCGATGATACGTTATTGAAACTCTTCCAAATCCGTTCTATCATCCGATTTGAATTTTTGAAATTTCTTGATTTGGACGAAGTTATATTCCTCATGTTAATTAATCCTTTGACGGAAAAATAGTATAATTTTTCAAAGATCGAGTCCTATGAATGGTTGGTTTTTATTTTATTTTCATTTTACTATAGGTCTAGTCGTATGGTATAATTTTTCTTTCTTTGGGCATTTGAATGTTTGAATTCTTGATCGCCGATGCGTGTTAGCTGTAATGTTTCACGCGACGGTCTAGTGTCTAGTAAAAGACGGGAAAATCTCATTTTAGTGAAAGATCAGAACATATATGTAAGTTAGTAGAAAAGAAACGTTTATTTTAAAACTACAAAATCTTGTCTTTTGGGGAACATTGCCCCTATCTCTAACCTAACCACACCCACCACTGCCACTAGTAGTGACGGAGCCAGAATTTAAGTTTAGTGAGATTAAAATTGTCAGAGGCCTCTTCTTGATATCTAAAGGCACTAATAAACAAAGAGTTGATAGATTCAATATGAAAATCGGTTTAAAGAGGTGTAATATTTATACTCAACAAAGATACCCCATATATTAGAAAGTGGTAACACTTGAATTTTATGATATGGAAGTAATTTTGAGTGTTGAATGGGTGGGGTTGTAAGGGGATTTAGGAAATTGAATGAGTCACAAATGAAGAACTAAAGACTAGACCTTAATTAGTTTTCATTTTTAGAAACTTTCATTTTTTTATTTTCTTGGTTCAACATTCATGAAGATCAATGACCGCAGCATGCAAAACGGGCTCGTGAAAATAGAAAATGGAAACTATATTTCACAGTGCACCATTATCTGCCTCAAGAAGGTCAACGAATTACATGAGCCGTTGTTGTGGGAAAATTATCACTCTCTTTCACTCTCAATTCACACAATTAAATTTTGGGCAAGTAAAAATTCAGGTTGAATGGATGCAAATGTAAAAAAGAAAATATAAAATCTAGGTTAAATTAAGTGCATCTTTCTAAATTTGCCCGATGACAAAAAAAATGAAGTGCGAAAATCATTATTCTTTTAAATTCAGCCAATTTAAATGACTTAAATGCTTTTTCTTTTTCACCTTTATACAGGAATTCCCTTTACTATGGGGGCTGTCTTTTTGAACCATTATTTTTTTGGCAAATTATACCAAAGGTCCCAAAAATATTCATTTTCTACCACTTTGGTCTTTTATTTATTATTGTTGTAATTTCATCCCTAATGTATTTAACTGACTTTTGGTCCGTTGCTAACTTCTAATTTTTTTACTACCAAAAGGGTCTTGAAGGCTTTTTTAAGTATTTGATACTGCAACATTTGATTTTCATTTCTTACCCAATTAGATGCATTAGGGATGGATTTGAAAAAATTAATAAATAAGAGATCAAAGTGGCACAAAGTAAATACTTTAGGACCATTGACATAATTTATCCCTTCTTTTCTTTTTCCTTCAATTTCTCTAGGGTTTGAATGTTTGAAATTTTGGTCGCAGTGTTTAAGCGTGTTAGCGTATAAAAAAAGAAAATAATTCAATTCTGAGAATATGATTCTCGTGAGTCATGACTCGGAGTAATCTAACGATTCAAATATTAAACGTAGGATCCGAATTCAAGAAATATTAGCTCGAAACGTTAGTTCACGGTGGGTTAGAAAGATCTAGGCATACTATTGGTGAGTCTTGTTATATTTTACTTACTTAAAATGAGTTTTATGATGAAAGCATGTGTTGTTCGAATTTTTGAAATATGAGGATATTTTACTGATAAATGCATGCTATGCTATGTTTTTGAATGTGTCATAAAATGTGAAAATGATTATTTTTCAAATATGATTTAGACGACACATAATTCGAACGATGTCCCGACTGCTAGGGGAAAAGAATATAGCGAGAAGTGATGTAATAAGGGTTGGATCATAACTAGGTGATCATGGGTGATATCATGCCATATTTATTTTAGGGTCGCTCCCTAATTACTAGTGTTCGTTGTCGCAAGTGTCAATCCAATATAATTTTGAATTCTTGATATGAAATCAAGATCAATGAGCCTAGATGAGCCAATGACTGAAATGAAAAAGGATTGATAAAATAAAGTTATTTTATGTTAAAATGAATTTCTTGATTTATAATTTCATGGGCACCTGTTAGTATTATATAGCTTGATTCACACTAGCCTAGTGCTTAAAACGTAGTTGTACGTAAATTTCAAGTAATGAGAATGAAATTGCACGCGACTGAAGGCAGACAACCTTAATCGATTTTTGTTGATCTATATCATGTACTTAGCATAGGAGAGTAGTTCTTTTGTACTTGTACAGTTTTGATAACAGTTATGCCGGACTGTGGCTGAACCGTAATTGTATATATAACTGTAAGATTACTTTTATATTTTGAATAACACGTCAGCTCTGGTTTTATTTAAATATGATTCCTTTAATATTGTTTATATTCAAGTATAAATTTCTTGATTAAAAAGAAAATTTCTAAACTGAGTTGAGTAGTAGACCTTAGTGAGTGAGACTCACTGGCCAGTTACGATGACACCGATTATAAAGGTGGACCCACGTATATGAAAGGATTGGGTCGTGATAGACTTGTACCTTTTTTTCCTACAAAAAATAAGAAAGAAAAATATTGGTTTTGAGGCTATGCTGGATTAAGGATTTGACGAGAAAATTACCAAAAAAAAAACTGATGAAGAAAAAAAAATGAAAAATTAGACGATAGATGATTCAATTGTACATAACGGTTGAATCGTCTAATGTTTTCATTTTCGTTTTTTTTTCCTTTACCAAATCCTTGATTTAAATACAGTCTGAATGTTCATAGTTTTGGTTGAACACATGCTGCAAACAAATGGAGTTGAACCGAGTTTTGTAATGCTCAGGCTTGTTTACTAAGTTTTTACCGAGTTCGAGCTCGAGTCCAATAAAAATTTTATAAACTGAACAAGTTCACGGCCTTAGCTGGCCAAATAAATTATACATTTATACTTACAAACGAAGTGAGGTTATCCATAAAACTTGTCGTTAATTGCAAAATCATTATGCTTTTAAACTATCAATTTTATTAAGACTCACTATGCAGTGATTTATTTTCTTGATTCTATTCTATCATATATATTAATTTATTATTTGAGGTGACTAGTTTTTCATAATAAAATTTGAAGTAGTGAAAAGTGTTGC
>BRYE01000023.1:2295000-2297500 GCA_030159115.1 Actinidia arguta var. hypoleuca
GAACAACTGACACTCATAAAACAATTGGTTCTCTTTACATTTGAATTCCTCATCTATCAAAATGGAATTTGATGTCTTTTCAAATCTGAAAGCCTTCTTTGATCGACTCTGTACAAGAGTAGGATAATAGAAAATTGATATACAATCCATAAGGCTTCATTTTGAATATATGTGGATTTCAAATGAATGAATTTAATGTTAAATTTACCAAAAACTAAAAGATGTTGCTTGTGAAACTAGAGGGGAAGATTGATTAGAGGTAGAAGACATGCGTTTTATTGGGATCTTTGTGTGGCTACCATCGTTGGGATGAAGGATTTCAAAATTACTCCCAATAAATAGTCATTTTAAACCCATCAACAGAAAGCTCTCAAACTTAATGTCTAAATCTATATGTAAACCACCAAGTATAAATTTGAGCCATGGCCACTGAATAATTATTAGTATCAAATCCCTTCATTTGAAATGACATTTATCTAAACGGAGCTATAAGAAATGTGAACTTGCGCTGTACTTTTCCGATGCTATTTTGTGCAGTATCACATGGGGTATTAGGGCGCTCTATTTCTTGTCCTTGAACACAGGCTAGTTCCATTGAACCGGAAAATTCTATGACTAACATGGACTACACTTGAGGGGCCTTGATCTTGTAATTTGTATGGCCCGTGATGAGTCTGAATAGCCAGCAAAAGAGGACTTAGTCTTTAATGACAAGGACAATTTGATAATCAAGTTAGGTAACTTGGAGAAGAAAATAGGAGCATTATGGTCTTAGGAGAATAGAATCACTAGTTTTGCCCCTGCATGCCTCTTACTTTAGGGTGGGCCATGTCTGACATGTGCGACATTAGTTGGGCACACATCTAAATGCGTTTTTACTTAATCTAAATGCATATGCTTTGGGCACAAGGGCATAAGTGTGTATTGCCTAGACATGAATAATATAAAAATGGTGTTAAGAGATTTTAGATTAAAATAGAGTAAAGATGTGTATGGATTTTGACTTATTAATTCCTCCTTTAGGATTCCTTAATTTTTGAGACCTGAACCTGTAAAACATTACAACTTCCAATTTATGTGTGGAGGTGTACTTGGGCTCTATAAACAAGATATTGTTACTGTTCTCATTTCTTTTCCAATATATGAATATAAAAATGGAATAATTTGTTATCATTTTATCACTATTTGTTGTTACTTTTGTATTTACAAAAGAAGTTACTTATAGCTTGTCCTTGCTGCATTCTTTTCCTGATTTTTAAAAACGGTTTTGCTGATGAGTGCTCCTGCGGCATTGGATAAGAATGCATAAAATGCATGTACATTCAATGTTTGTTCAATTTCCTGGATGAATGCACAAAAGTATTTTAAAGCTTCTAAACAGATGAATAGCTTTTTACATGCTATGTTCGGCTGCATATAGTCGTCTCTGTGTTTATGCTTCTTAGTTTGTATTATCAATAATTGTGAACGTGTTGCTTATGTTCCTGCACATGCTTAGATTGATTTTTATGCTTGTCCTGCTTACAGTTGAAATTGACTCGATAAAACATTTTCACAAAACGGGTAATTATACATTCCAGTCTCAAGTGCTCTATGAAGCCAAAATTGTTTGGTACAGATTCCACCATTGCTCATTATGCTGGTGAGGTGAGTTAGATTCTATCTTACTTATTCTTTTCAAAACTCCTCCTATGCCTGCTGGACCTGGAGCATCTGTCGGTGTTCAGCTTGAGTTTACCTGCCACTGTAAAGGACCACTTAATCAGTTTGATTTTCCTCCCAAGAGCATGAATTAAGATTGAACGCTACCACAATTTCTCCCCTATAGTTTTCTATTTCCTTAAAAAATTTAGTAAGATCCATGTGAATGTTCACAAAGACATTTTTGTTTCTCGAAAGCCAAATGTTGCATAAAAACAACAAAAGTGGTGTGATCATCCAATCTTTCCTGTTGAGTTGGTCTTCATGGTTTGGTACCTCCATCAAGGAGAAGTTTTACCAAAATGTCGTGATTCCAATGCAAAATCTAAATAGGAGATCCATGTCTACATCTGTTAATCTTCTTATAACTCTGTTGAAGAACAGTCCATCGAAAACCCTTGAGCTTATAGGGTACGTCGAGTTTCCAAACGCAATATTGGATCGATCTCCACCTGAGTTAATACTTGCTGAACAAATTTTGGATTGATCTCCGTGTTGTGCTTACACATGGAGTGGTCTTCTCCAAGACTTCTGGAAACAGTTATAGCCCTCACATTTTTTTATTTTTTGGGGGGTGGTGGCAAGGGCTGAGCCTGGCGCCCTAGGCTGAACAGGAAATGGCTCACCCTTTAGCTGCCCTAAGGTCCCCCGCTTCCTGATTTACCACATGTATCTCAGTGAGTTGTTGAGATTGACTGCCCCCTTCAAGTCTGGCCATTGGACCTTCTGGAGTCCAGTATTCCGGTCTTGTCATATGGGGTCCAACCGAGCTTAGTATTTCCCCATCAGAACTTATTAA
>BRYE01000023.1:2315000-2317500 GCA_030159115.1 Actinidia arguta var. hypoleuca
TGTAAATATTTATAACAATCAAGTGAGATTTGTAGACATGACTTATTTTCTGCTTTGATATCATGTTAAATTAATCATTAACGATTCGTGATTTTAAACGTAATCTATTAGAGGGGGAGGGACAACTTATCCATGTGAGAAAAAAAGTAAGAAATGCGTAAAGAAAAGTACATAAAATTTTATACAGTCTAGAATCAAATCTTGATGCTGAGACGCATACTTTGAATGAGTCTTGGACCCCATAGATTAGTTTTTATGTGCATTTTCTATGAATCTCTCTAATTATTTACCTTGTTATAATAAGCGTGCAAACACAAAATAAATGGCACAATAAATCACAATGCTATGTTATAGTACTACAACATTTATTATTAATGGAGTAGTCACCTATTCAAAATTAATGTATCAGTCAGCAGTGATAAAAACTAGTGATGTTTACACTCCTTTTTTCTATAATTGCACTCAATGTTTCTATCCTTATAAGGCGAATTTATTCATATACCCATATTTACTCAATATATTTATTACATAGAATGACATTTTGATATATTAACCTTAATAAAAAATTTTAAAAAAAGTACAATTATAGAAAATGAGAATGTAAAAATTAGTAACCTTAATAAATAGCACAACAAATCACAACACGATGTATATTTTTTTTTATCGATATCACAATATAGTGTTGACAGTACTATATTCATTTTTAACAATTACGTCACTTGTTCAAAATTAATTAAATGTATGATGTCATTACTGCATCGCACGAGTCATTGTGCTGTTTATAATTATTTGTCTCTAGACTTAATTGTATATTCTCTAGTATCGATCATCTCTCACCCTTTTCACCTCTCCTTCCCTATATTGACCCTCCAAGACCTCTCTTTCTCTCTCCTTCAAACCCTAATATTTTTTTCAATGGAATCCGGCCACCATGTAGCCTCAACAAACTCATCTAGCGAAGAAGTCGACCAACCGGAGCAAGACACAAACGATTTGGGCACCGGTCGATCCTACAAGTGTGTGTTCTGCAAGCGTGGCTTCACCACCGCGCAGGCCTTGGGCGGTCACATGAACATTCACCGAAAAGATAGGGCCAAAAACCGCTCACACCACAATTCGATCAATCAAAACAAACCCCAAGAAAACTATTCGAGTCCCAAACTCTACCACGCAATTTCAAGCTATCCGTTACAGAACTTTTTTCCAGATCACGAGGCACAAGTTGTTAGCTATCGGACGTATTTTCCGGCTGCCACTCCATCGGAAACTAGTCCTTTGTATGTGCACCGTGGAAATGAATTTTGTGGGAAGTTTTTAAATTTGCAGTTTGGCCCTCCACCGCAAGGAGGAGAAGAGAAAAGAGAGGATGAGCTGGATTTGGAGCTTAGGCTTGGCCACAACCCCTAGAAGAGACGTATAATTGATCTATATGGTCTAAGTTTATCGTGATTTTGTGCAGACATGTGTGGTTTTTAGAAACCCTTCGTTTGGAAGGAAGAAGCTTTGATGGTGATTCGTCGCACTTTTGGCTCAGCTCCAGATTTTTGAGGTAGTTTATATATATGAGATATAGAAGATGTTTCTTTTATATATAATGCAACATTTACTAGTACCATCTAGTTGTGCAAATACTTTTTATATTTATGTAAAATTATAAATTTGTTTTTCATTTTTGGTAATTAAATTTTTCTTATGTTATTCAAATTGGATGGTATATATATTCTCCGAAATAGCATTCAGTTCTAGTAATCTTTTTGTACCATGAATTTTGAGCGATCAAAAACCCTAATATTTATGATAAACAAATGACCGTTGTTAATGCACGTATCTAGTGATTGTTCGATCATTCACATATTTGGTTGCGATGAAAGGAAATAGGAGTGGATTCATCGCGTTTCTATTTCGCTATTTTAGGTTGAAACGATTGTTGAGATTACAATTATAATTGCTTCATTTAAAGAAGCCATTCTATCCCACACTTGATTTTCATTTTCTTCCCCATAGTAAATAATATTACTTCTTGCAAAAATCAAATACATAATTTACTTGATTAGTTACTTTCTAAAGTAGTATATGAAATGCATGAACATAAGAGAAATAACCATTTATAGTTTCTTTGGTGTGTAAATAGAGATTGAGAAAAACTGAGCCTTTGAGTTTTGGCTAGCAACCTGTGTTGTCCCTAATTCAATTTTCTCTGTAAAATAGACGAGAGAAAAAAATGGTGTCCAAATTGTTGCACGTCCAAGGTATTTTTTTGATTGAGTTCATTTGACAATGTCGAAACAATCTAGTTTAGTATTTTTGTTTTCTTTTTTGACTTGTTTGCTAAACGAAGTAAGGGGTTTGGGAATGTGCGTATGGAAATGAACTAGGACTTCATATTTGTGATCATCGCGTGCTACTTACTCGTGTGACATTGCTACAAAAAGTAAACCCTAAAACTAATTTATCTTACCCTAAAATTCAGTCGTAATTATGGCCTGGTCGTTGTGAATTT
>BRYE01000023.1:2327500-2332500 GCA_030159115.1 Actinidia arguta var. hypoleuca
GAAGTTTTACGCCTTTTCAGACAGATGCAAAGCGAGGGTTGTACCGTTCATAGCTTCAATCTGGTATTCGCAATCAAAGCTTGTGTTGGGTTGTTGCTTTTGCAAGATGCGAATTGGTTCTTTGTTTGGCAATTAAATCGGGTTTGGAGAGAGATCCATGTGTTGTCCCTGCGCTAATAAGTGTGTTTACGGAATTGGGTTTAATGGAAGGTGCTCATAATCTGTTTGATAAAATGTCGAGTGGAATAAAGTTATTCGGGGTGCTTTTATGAAGAGCTATATAAAGTCTTTGGAGCAAGTAAAAGTTTTCGAGCTGGTTTTGGAGATGAGAACCTCTGGTTTTGAATTGGATCCATTTACATCTGAATGTTTAGTTCGGGCCTGTTGGATTGTTTCTGCCGGCAGAGAAGGGAAATAGGTTCACAAGTTTGTGTAAAACAGGATTTTATCTATTCCAATACCTATTTACAGACATCGCTTATAGATATGTACTTGAAGTGTGGCCTCCTCGATTTTGAGCTCGGGGTTATTCAAAGAGATAACTAATAAGGACGTAGTTGTATGGACTGCGATGATTGCTGGATTCGCTATGTTCAGACAGTTGATGGATGAGTCGATTATTCATAATCCAATCATGTTATCAAGCATTCTTATGGCTTGTTCATATATGGGATCTCTAAAACATGGAAAGAGTATTCATGGTATTAGAGATGTGGTTGAACTGGATGTAGTGAATTACACTTCTCTTATTGGTATGTATGCTAAATGTGGTTCAGTTGTTGGAGCTCCCACGGTTGTCAAGGAGATGCCCACAAAAATGTATTTTATTTTGAATGTGATGATTAGTGCATTTGGAGTGCATGGTCTCTGCAATGAAGCAATTGCTGTTTTTGACCAAATGATATCAGACAATTAATTAAACATTCCATAACTTTTGTTTCAATTTTGTTGATGTGTAGCCATTCTGGAAGGATGGAAGAAGGATGGAACTATTTTTAAATCCATGAGTAGGGTTTATGGAATTAATCTAATGGAAGAACATTTGGCTTGCATGGTAGATTTGTTAGGTCGGGGATGGGGCTAGTGATAATGGTGAAGAAGATGATATTAGAAATTGATGAGAATGGATTTCATAAGAGTGTTGGTTTTACATCAATTGAATTGAAGTTGATAAGGAGTTATATTTCTGCAGTTTTGAGGATAGACTTGTTTTCACAGACACACAAATTGATTCTTTATGGACTTCTGTACAAGCCCAACACATTACTTGGCTATGTGCTTTGTATCGACTTTCTTCATTATGATGTGGATGATGGGCGAAGGTGGAGCTCTTTGTGGCCATAGTGATAAACTAGCTATTGCACTTGTACTTTGTAAAAACCGGAGAACATCGATCAAGTTCATTTCTTTGATTACTAGTTTGAAAACTATAATGAGGGATGCAAATAAATGTCACCTTATCAAATTTGGCGTTTGTTCATGTGGGACTATTGGTGATGAAGCAACCCTGTTCCTGGATCTACATAAGTTTGTGGAACTAACACGGTATCACAAGGTAAAGATGGTGAACTTTCAGTAAAGAAGTCAAATTTCTTCTTACTGGCTAGTGATTCCACTATTTAGATTCATCTTCAAATTGTGCAGCTTATTAATCTATGTAATTTGATTGGGTGACAATTTTCTTGTCTAACCTTGGAGCAACCAGTCATCTAGCCTGTTATTCTGTTAGGTCATTATTTTTGGTAAATTAGAGTATTATAAATAAACGAGTAGATATATCAAGAAGAGCATACCCTTCTAATTACACACATCATGCCTTCCGTTAGGACAAGTATTTGGGAAAACTACAACAAAGTCATTGTTTTCATGCTCAAACTGCTAATTGAAATGAATTCATTATTTTATGCATCGGCATCCATAAGTTTTGTAATTTGCTCCAAAAAGTATTTAGAGAATAGCATTTTTTTTCTTCCTTGTTTTTCTTATTTTGCAATTTCTGCGCTTGAGTTGTAAAAGATCACTTTATTTATTTCTTCCTCCTTTGTTTTGCTCGAAAACTCTGGCCGGAATTCATTGAATCTTTTAGCATGTTATACCAAACTCTTCCTTTGACGACATGAACTCAAGTTGCACGAGTGATTTGCAGTTGCTTTGGGGTGGGGGGGGGAGATCTTGGAATTGTGTTGAATATCTATCCTAAGTTGTACATTTTTTATCATCAGGATATTGCATGTGATTAGTTTAATTCAAAAACACCAAGTGAGGCCGATAGGATCTGCAATGGCCTTTGATTTAAATAAAACACCACCCCGCATATTGAATTAATCCATTTATGCCGCTGCTTGGTCGGCTTTAGTTGTTGTTTAAATAAGCAATAACCCCAGTGAATGAAAATTCAAGATGTGTCAGTTTTACACTAATAGATTGTTATTAAAAAATTATTAGGACAGGACAAAAGATCATTGAACAAAGACAATGACCTTGAATTTCACATAAACTAGATATGTGCAAGGTCAGCATATTGGATACCTGTTCTATTTATTAGTCCATCTATGCAAACATTCCCTCTGAACCCAGCTAGCTGTCTAGTGACAAGACACAAGGCCTTGAATTCACAGAAGCGAACTTTTGTCCAAACTTTTGTCCACACGAGTATTTGTTCGGATATGGGGCTTGTGTAGGTACATATATAGTAGGCCTATTGATCACCAGTTATCAACAAAGTATAATCGTTAATGTAATAAGCTCATATCCTCTTTTATGTGGATATTTTGAGGCATTCGTTCCAAATCAACAAAGACCAAACTACTTGGCAAAGTTCTTAGTTCTGTATTTCTTTTTGTAAGAATGGATTTTGTGAATGCTGGCAGGAGGAAGAAAAAGTTCATCACCAAGGCATGGAAGCTATGTCGATCTATCCTTAGATACCCCCAGCAGAGATATTTGCCAGTCTCTCCCAAATCAGTGAATCAAAGCAAGGCATGGTACTTCCTGGTGAAGGATGATAAGCACAAAACTAACATAGTTGCTCCAGAAGGTTGCTTCTCAGTCTACGTTGGTTCGGAGAAGCAAAGGTTTGTGGTAAAGACCGATTGTGCTAATCATCCGCTGTTCCGAAAGCTGCTTGAGGAGGCTGAATTGGAATATGGGTACAACAGTGAAGGGCCAATCTTGCTTCTGTGCGAGGTTGATCTTTTCCGCAAAGTGTTAGCGGAGATGGATAGCAAAGCAGTTTTTTCCAGTGGCGGCATTGAATATTGCTCGTGTAGCCCGTTCAGTTACGGTTCATATGGCCATCTCACTCCATTGCGATAGCTTGAGATAAATTAGTGCTAACTGTGTATTATATGTCAGATTTGGGAATAGTTAGGACACGTAGTTGCCTTGTCTTGGTAAATATTATGTTTGATCAATTTCTTGTAATGAAACATCTTAACTTCATTTTAGGGAATGAGTTTTCTAGGCTTTGTTTGGAACCTAGGGAAAGAAATAGAAAAGAAAGGAATAATTTTCCTCTTTCCTTGTTTGGTTCTTCATTTGGGGAGGAAAAACAATTAAAAATTTATTTTCTTTCTCATTTTGAAATTTTCTTTTTACATTCTTCCCTCTTTCTTTTACAATCAAACAAGAAAAAATATTTGCTTCCTCATTTTCATCTCCCTGCAAAAACAAACAAAAATAAATAAGTATAAATTGCTGTAAAAGGATAAAATAAATGACTACAAGCTTGGACCCCACCTAGACAGGGACAATATCTGAGAAAACCATTGTGAAGCAAAGTAAGGAGAACAACGTGCACTGGAACTTAGTCGGAGTCCTATCATGTACTGACATCGGCCGAATTGGAGATATGTCTCACATTCGAGCTATCGCTGTACAGTAAGCTTGGTAAGGTGATCAAGAGAAAACAGTCGGCGGTGATCCAAAGGTATGTCAGAAGAGAGATGATAACTTGCACAGCAAAATTTTCTCTGACAGCCCCCATGCCGCCCCATGCATTGAACAAGACGTCTACGACATGGAGACATGCTACCAACTAAGCTTCAGAAGCATGATTGAGTTAGTCACCTACCAATTGGCATGACAATTGGCGCGTCGAGATACGCGCCGAACTGTGTTGTATAAGAACCTATATTCCCCAAAAATGTACACGCTTTCAGCTATTGAAAACATACACTCTCTCTCTCTATATTTTTCGGTCATCTAACTTAACCGTTGGAGAGTCATTTTTCGGAAATAGTTCCAGTGGCCGCTCTCTTTGTTTTTCTGATGCAACTAGGATTTGACTGTACTACTGATTGGTGTCATCTCCCATTGCCGCCGCAAGATCACCGCGGGTGTTTATTCTCGATTTTCTTTCTCTCATCTCTCTTCCTCCTCCACAATTGCATAAATCTCCAATAAAGTTTTTAATTAAGCCCCTCCTTGAGGTACTAGAAATTGCACTGGCATCCCTTGAAGGTTAAAAGAGATAGCAGAATGAACCACATGACATAATTATCCCTTACTTGTTTTACATATATAATATCCACAAATGAAGATTTGTTAGCTATTTTTTTTTGTCCATAGTGAGCTTAGCTAATCCATAAATTAACTATTTCAGATTCTTCTTTTCAAGTAGAACGGAAAAATATAAAATCTTAATCAAATAATAAAAAATTTCCCTAGAGATAAAAAATCTAAAAAAAAATCATTTGTACTCGACAAATTAACTTTGTTATCCTAAGTGAGCTTTTTTTTTTGTTGTTATTGCAAATTTGAACAAAAGTTAAATATTTTCAAATTTTCCTCGTCAAACCGAAAACATATATTATTTTGATCAAATAATGAAAAAAGTTCACTAAAGATGATCAAAATTAAAAAAAAAAATTCTTTTTACTCAACAAATTAGCTAATTTTTGTTTGTCTTGAGTGACCTATTTTGAAAATTTGAAAATAATTTTTACGTTTTTAGATTTCTCTTATAAAGTGAAAACGGGAAATTATTAAATTTTCATCAA
>BRYE01000023.1:2462500-2465000 GCA_030159115.1 Actinidia arguta var. hypoleuca
TGTTGGAGGATCTTCTTGGATATGAAGAGAAGAAAAACAAGGACTGATACTAGCTAGCAAAAGAGTGTTTGGGAGGACGAATAACTCTGTTCCATGTCTTTTTTATTTTCAATTCCTTATAAGATACATAATTACGTATTTTGAGTTTATCAATCAAGTCTGACTTTTCACAGTATTTAGTTGAATAATTCACTTTTTGGGATTTCAAATTAGAAGAAGCTTGTTTGGTAATGACTTCAACATGGCGATCATCAGGGATATGTCATCACAGGATCTCACGAAATATAACCAAAAAGTGAATTTCTAAAGTATTAAACATTTTTAATCCAATGATTTGGGGGAATTCTTAATTGTTCGTGATAACTACTTTCCTTTTATGGTCTAAACTTATTTATTAACTTGATCATTCTTGAAGATTTCCAAATTTGAAGATACCCATAAAAGCTCTGACCCCTTCTGAAGATTTCTGAATTTTGGATTGTAGTTGTACGGACCTTAACTTGAGCCTTTTGTCCAATTAAGTGCTTTACCATGCTATATAAAGGGTAATTTTCACTATTAGTCCCTGTAGTTTGAAAAAAGTTTCACTTTATTAGTCTCTATAGTTTCAATTAAAATAACTTGAATATTTCAATTTTAATCTGGTTCTAATGTAATTCCCTATCCTTACTTATTCATAAATTTGACAGAAACAAAATACATAAAAACTTACATAACCATTTGTAGAGATTAAAATGAAACTTTGGTCAAACTATAAAGACAAATAGTGAAAAATTGCTAACTAAAAATGGTTATGTGAGATTCACATACTCACTTTCTGTCCGAATTCATAATTAATATTGATGGAAGGACTAGATTGGAATCGTATTAAAACTACAAGGTCCAAATTGTTTAAACTGAAACTATAAGAACCAAAGTGAAACTTTGATCAAGTCATAGTGTCCGATGGTGAAATTTTCGACCCTGTACAAGTAAGTCTTAGAAATAACAGAGTACTCTCTTGTGCTCTGCTTTTCCATGGAAGTAAAAGACCCAAGAGAAAGGTCACAGAAGAGAGAGAGAGAAGGGATGGAGATGGGGTGGGGCAGGGTTGGTATTCCCTTCTCGATATTCGGCGGAGATTTTGTTATACCTCATCCCGCCCTTAACGGGAATAGAAGATTCTCGCCCCGAATTCGAACTCCGAAAAAAAAATATATATATAAAAAATTTAAACAGCTACCGGATCTTCTTTTACTGTTGAAGCCGTATCCACTGCCGCCTCTTCTGCCGCTGCCGCGGCCGCGGCCTCTAGAATTCCCTCTCTCTATATATATATCGGGTGTCTTGTGTGCAGTGTGCCCAGTACTAAGTAATATCCAAGGTGTAGTCACTGTATTGCATTTTAGGATTAATTACACTTTACACTCCTTCATTTTAATTATATTATTATTTTATATTTTTTACTTTTACTTTTTATATTTTTGAGATAAAATTTCAGGAATCGGGATGGGGATATACAAAATCGTCCCCGCCCCGATCCCCGATTTTTTTTTTTAATCCTCTATGCCTGCCCCAAATTTCTAAAAATTCACCCGATCAGAGCAGGCCGGGCCATCCCTAAGAGAGAGGATAAATCAGGTACAGAGGAGTGAGAAGGCGGCAGACAGACATCCTCAGAACTATCCCAAATTCCTTTTTTTCACGTGCCAAAATGGTCATCCATCTGAATCTACTTTGTCCTAGGATCTACTATTACTTTATAATCATTTTTTTTTTTTGCACGAATAACGTAACGAATCAATTCATGGACCACTGCGTCATCAAAGTGACGTCACTACCAACACAAACTTATTCAACATTCATTTTTTGTTCTTTTTAAATCTAAGGCTGTATTTGAATTAAATATATTGTCAAGACGTTAAGGAAAATGAAAGAGAAAAGTTAATGAATTCGACGGAGATTTAATATATCTCATTTGCTTCTGCTTTTCCTTTCACAATTCGTGCTTTAAATCCTTGATCTAGATGAAGTTACAGTTCAAAAAAGTGAGGTCCAGTTTCAACAATCTAATTTAACTGTTTAGATTTTTGATTGAACATTTTTTTATCAGTAAATTAGAATTTTATAATTTTTGTATTCTTCTTAATCATCAATTTTTTTAAAAGAACCCCACCCAACCAAAAAAAATAAATAAAAAAAATAGCTTATTCTCAAGTACCAATGGATTTAGGCTCCGTTTGGAACCAGCTTATTTGAGTTTTTTAGCTGAATTTTTAGCTTAAAAGAAGCAAAAAAATCAATCAGAATTAATTTTTTTATTTTTTATTTTTGCTTATTTACTTATTTTTATCTAAAGTAAAGTCAGAAAAGCAAAAAAAAAAAAAAATCTTAATTTTTTTGGTAGTAAGTTTAAAAAAAGCTTGGCTTTTAAATATTATCAAACAGAACATTAATTTGTTTTTAGTGAACTTTTTTTTTCAAATTATAACAATTTTTTACACTTTTAAATTCCTCTTAT
>BRYE01000023.1:2470000-2475000 GCA_030159115.1 Actinidia arguta var. hypoleuca
CCAACGATGCCTTTTTCCACAAATTTTAAATGAACTTTTTAGAGATAAATTTTACTCTTTTAAACAAATAGTAACAATTTACTGTTTGACTTTTCACAGATAAATTTATCTTTGAAAAGTAACAATGAAATTTTATTGTTTGATTTTTCTGCGAACTTTTCATAGATAAATTTATCTTTTGAAAAGTGAAGAGTGAAATTTATCATTGTAAATTTTGTAGAAAAGTCACGGAGGTTCACCGAAAAAATTATCGAGCGCTTGTGTTGGTTACCGAAGAGAGTAGGGATGATGAAGATGTAGTGAGATGTCAGAAGATGTGTAGAGAATACAAGAATATTTTTGTCTGATATAATTAAAAAGAAATTTTGACTTTAAATCTTTATAACATTGATCAAATGTGTTAGAAAATTAGTCTCATGTACCTTAGAGTGAAGCCCAAAAAAATTCGTTGTAGCATTTGAAGATTTCGAAATTGTTATTTTCTTCATATTATTAATTTCCCTTGTTCTATTTTACTTGTTTAGGTATTTTCTTTTTGTAAAAAAGATTGGTTAAGTTAATTAATTAGTTAAATTTTTGAATTGTTCATTTTTTCCCCAAATGAACATGCATGCTATTGTGTCTTCTCAAAATTCATTTGTTTCTTAATTTATTTTCAAGCCTATATATTTCTCATTCGTTTTAGCCATATAGAAGTAAAAACTGAAAGGAAAAAAAAAGAAAAGAAAAGAAAATTTGTGGGTCCTCGAAATGTTGGATATAATTCGAAAACAAAAATGTTAGTTATTAATAATTTTTACTTCTACATTACTTAGAAGACGAGTTTTGTAGTGTAGATTTAAAGTTGGTGTGACGTAAGCCACATCCAGAATCAACGTGGTCCATAATAAAAGAATTTATGATCATATAATATCGTTAATTATAAAATACAGATATTGCGTTCTGACTAATTAAACGGGCGATTTCATGACCTACGCAATTCTTATATCAACTAATCTTTTATTCAAAATATGCAAAGAGGTGATGAACAATGGATCCACATTGTGGGGAATACATCAATTGAGAGAGAGAGAGAGAGAAAAGAATATCACTATGCAATAAAAAAAATCAAGATGTTTATTTAATAAAAAATACGAAATAATTAGCCAAAACTAGTGAAGTGACTATTTCCACCATAAACATGGGTTCAAGTTATAGAAACTTTGATTTTTTCTCCTCTTGCCCCTCCTCTTTTGTCTCCAGGAGCTCCTCCAACAACTTATCATCAAAATACTCAAACTCAATCACTTTCTCTTCTTTCTCTCCATGGGTAATATGGGTAGAAGCAGAGGAAGAAGACGCAAGCATTGAAGTTTCTGAATTGTCACAATGGAACTCATTAGGGAAGTTCAAAATGGCTTGGCGGCCCCTCATCGCATAAGCGGCCCGGTCGTACGCCATGGCGGCCTCCTCCGCGGTCTCGAAGGTCCCCAGCCACACGCGTGCCCCATTCCTGTTGGTGTCGCGTATCTCCGCAGCAAACTTCCCCCACGGCCGCCTCCGTATGCCGCGGTACTTGGCCTCTCCTCTCCCCTTCTCCTGTGGTGGCTTCCCTCCTTCCATTAATGCTAGGCTTTTGAAGTTGGTCGATCTCAAACACAATGGACAAAGGCTATGGCATGTAAATATATGGGGGCTGTGTTGACTACAGTCGTATTTGACGGTTTTGACTTTCTCAGCATGCCATCCAAGAAATCTTTGATGTGTTTTGAACTTTTTCTTTAAATTTAATATCGTAATAAGGCCTTTTGAATTGCTTTTTAGTTTTAGAAAAAAAAAATTAAAAAAAAAAAAAAGAGAAGGGGTTAACAATTTGATAGGTATCACTTTTCAGTTATTATTTCAGTATATGGTTTCTTTTTTTTATTTTAAAAGTTGTTCGAGAGAGTTTAACATTGCTTTTTCTTAACAACTTTAAAAAGTTGAAAAAATGTGACTTTTTGCGGAAGTTTTATTTTTGTGATTTTTATTTTCTGCTTTTGAATAATCGATTTTGACATAAGTTGATCAGCTACAGCAAACACTTAGCTCATAGGGATCTTTAATGGGTCAAATTAGGGATGGCAACGAGGCGGGTTCGTCCTCCCCCACCCCCGCCCCGATTAAGTCCCGCCCCGTTTAATATTTTTTTTAATTATATATATTTTATATACAAATATTTATATATATATATAGGAAGGATATTACCTTATATTTTTTTTAAAATAGAGATAATTTTGACTATTTATACATAATCGGGGTAATCGGAGCGAGGTGGACTAAATTCAAATCCGACCCGTTTATTAAACGGGTTATAAATTTTCCCCCACCTCCATTTATTGTGATCCCAAACCCGCTCTATTAGGGGTGAGGCCCGAAATAATCAGGTCAAATTGCCACCCCTAGGTCAAATTAGATATAAGAACGGATTCCAAATTTTACTTTTCCAGTATTTGAATGTAATAATTGATAATAAATTGAATATTTATTGAAAAACCGATCCCCCCAAAAAAAGACAGATATAAAATAGTTGAAAAGACCTGATATTGATAATCACAGTTTGATGAAAACACTCATCATGTGAAATGATAATCCCCTCATTATTTTCATTTTTATCAATATTATTATTAGAATAAATAACTTTATACTCTCATGAAACGTGAATCCGTAGTTATAAAGTATTCTAGAATTGCTGTTATTATTACTCCCTCCGTTTCATATTAAAGTATTATTATTTTATTTTATAATGTCTCAAAATATATGTTCAAGTCAAAAAATTAATTAAAAAAATATGTAATTTTTTGTTTTACCGCTTCTTTTAATATTATTTACATAAAATTCTAAATATGTAATTTTGTAATGTCTCAAAATATATGAGACGTGAATCCATAGTTATAAAGTATTCTAGAATCGTTGTTATTATTACTCCCTCCGTTTCATATTAAAGTATTATTATTTTATTTTGTAATGTCTCAAAATATATGTTCAAGTCAAAAAATTAATTAAAAAAATATGTAATTTTTTATTTTACCCCTTCTTTTAATATTATTTACATAAAATTCTAACTAAACCAAAAAATCATATGTAATGATTATAGGAATAAAATTTAAAAGTTAATACAAATTAAATACAATAATTATATTCGCTTAAAAAGTTAGACTCTTCAAAAGAGGACTTCGGTATAGGATGGCGGGAGTATTGCTTGTAGATTTAGTTTAGTGGTCAACCATTTATTTATTTATTTATTGTTTTGAGGTTTCTAGAAATATAGACAATTCTCATTTGATTTTTAAAATCGTACTTATTTTTTTTATTTTTGAAATTATTATTAAGATTTTTTTTGAAGTTATTTTTTATGCAAAACTGACAAGTTAACCCTTAGATTTAAAAAAAAAAAAAAATCTCTCAATACACTCATTTAATAAATATAAATTCTCTCTTTTTTAAAATTAGTAAAAAATTGATATTTTACGTCTATTTAGATTAGGAGTGCTTAAAAAGTAAAATGCGTAGATAATAATTTTTTTTTAAAATCTTATTGGTAACAATGTTTTTTTTAAGCACCTTTTTTTATGAGTACTTTCTAACTATTTAGATCAATTATTTTTTTAAAAAAAAATTACTGATAAAAAATAAAAATGAAATAGTTTATAAATTAATAATTTTTTTGAGAAAAAAATTATTTATTTAATGGTTATATTGAGAAAATAAATTAGAATGTCTTAAATATAAGAATTTTTTTTATTTTTATACAAAATATAGCTCCATAAAAAATTATTGATAATATTTTAAAAATAAGAAATGTCAGTATAATTTTATAAATTATAAGGGAGGTGGATGTAGTCATTGAAATTTTTCCCTTATTTATTTTATTGGATTTAGCAACGTGTCAGCACTAGTTTACTTTTTTTTTTTTTATCCAGCGACGCCCCCTGTTTATTTGATAGTACCAAATCTGGCAAACAAAATCATCGAAGTGCGTGCACTTTTTGTTTCCAAAAACAAAAAAAAAATGTAAAGGTGATTCCGGTGGCATGCATGCATTGGGTGGGGGGTCAATGTTGGGTGGCTCGGTGGAGTGGCATCAGATGAGATCCACCGGTGCTTGGGTGATTCTGCATCCATCATTCATTCCCACCCATGAGATCACCACCACTACACACACGCATATATATATATATATATATATATATATATATATATATATATATATATATATATATATATATATATATATATATATATATACACATACATATAAGGACGGATTCAGAATTTTAGGTTGGAGCTAAATTATAAAAAAAAAATAATATATTTTAGAGGGCTAAAATTTAAAAATTTTAAAAATTTAAAATAATTTTTTAAAAGTGAGAAGGGGATAAAAGTGTAAAAAATTTTAAAAATTAAAATCAATTTGCTTGGCAATTGTTCGCACAAAACTCGATCAGTCTCTATCACCTTGAAGATTCAAGTGAAAGAGTTCGTGGTAAACAATCAAACCCTTCTTCTATCAAATCGTATCGTTCAACTCGAGATTAAGCCCATTGTGCCCTCAAATCAACATCAAATGAGTCCGTCATAGTAAGAAGATTGCATCATTCGATTCAAGATCAAGCCATTGAGCCCTCGAACCAAAACAATCAAAGTTCAAAAAAGAGAAGAAACAAAGGATTGTTCTTTTGTACAAGAATAACTCGTAAATTGTACTCATTTTATTTCAAAAATAAAAAAAATATGAATTTTATCACTTTATTTTTATGTCCTTATTTTCAAATCATAAATTTATTGTTATATATATATATATATATGTGTGTGTGTGTGTGCGCGCGCGCGCGCACGCATGCGTATGCGTATGCGCTTCTTCTTCACAACATAATAATTTTTTGATGAAAAATAAAAAATTGGCATTTTCCGAGTTAATTTTTTTGGGGAAAATATTTTTTGCATTTTCATTCCATTGTTTGGTATTATGTAAAATTATA
>BRYE01000023.1:2477500-2480000 GCA_030159115.1 Actinidia arguta var. hypoleuca
TTATTATATTTAGGGTCGACCTCGATATTTGGGTTGCCTTAATCCGATCTCAATATAGTTGCTATCGTACTATTAATGCATATATATATTAATTTTTTTTGGCCGGATGGTTGCCTAAGCCCAATGACTTGCTGAGGTTACCTCAGGGTCTGACCTAATTATATCTTTAACATGTCCCCTCATGTATGGCTGAGTTCTCTTTCATAAAAATATCAAACACGTGCAAATATTTTAATTAGATAGACAGTGATATTTGAATACATGATCTATGTTTGCTCTGATACCATATGAAAAAGTTAACCATTAACTCATTGAAAAACTTAAACAGTTAAAAAGAAAGAAAACTTTATTATATCTTCAACATCATTCACTAATTAAGCTTTTAGCCACAGTGGATATATCGGCATGCCGTTTAGTTAGGCAAATTCTTGAGACAGTATGAGTAATGTGTACATTTTTAGGACCCCAATGGTCGAGTGAAAATTTGACAACGTGTAAGTGGCTTGCTTTTTAAGTTTTCAAATTTAAATTCTCTTTCTAATAACTTTTTGAATCAATTCATACAGGACTTTATCCCGATTTTAATTAACTCAGTATTATTACAAGTGAAAAAGGTTCGTTAAGACAAAAATAATCCAACTAGACCAGTGATAGACCCAAAGGGACGGTTGAGAGTGACCGTCACTCTCAAAATTTTTAAAAAGACTCTAGTTTTATAGTAATATTAAATATTCACTATTCCAAAATTAAAATTAATATCGCATTTTTTACATAAATTATAAATTATAAATTTTATATGTACATCGACTCCCTAAAAAAAAATTAAGTGTTTCGATGTTATCCCAAACGGGCCGTAATATGTATGTGAAGAGTCTTGGGTTAAGGATTTAGAAAGTCAAAAAAGCAGAGATAAGCAATGAGTCGACAATCCAAGCACATATCCAAAAGAGCCTAACTTTTGCTTATTGATAAGAACTTTCAAGTGTCCTATGACTATTAAAATTATTATAAACGCCCTAACTCATTGGGGGAATTGGAGTGGGATTGGATAAGAGAAAAACACAAGAAACTCATTTTCTAAGGATTTGTCTAAGTTACTTTTGGACTTGCCAAACAAAACTAGATATTTTCACTTTTCAATTAAAAAAATAAAACTCATTTTATAAGGATTTGTCTAAGTTCCTTTTGGACTTGCCAAACAAAACTAGATATTTTCACTTTTCGATTAAAAAAATAAACATCTTGTATTATTTGAGGAAACTAAAAAAAGTTAAACTATTTTAGCTAATAAATTATCGTAAATCCACCCCAAACACACCCAAATATTTTTTAATAAAAAAAATAAAAAACTTCAGATAAAAAACCCTAGTCCAAACGGAGCCTAAGTCCGATAACTAAACAAACAAAGCCCCTATATTATGATTTATTCTAGAGTTCCAGAATTAGTCAATTTCTGAATTTTGTATTTTTTCTAATCTCGTTCTTTATCTGATAATAGCCAAACATAGAACTATATATTTTATCTCTTATTTCCTAAGCATGTGGACTCCACAATATTAGCTAACTTCTCATTTTTCAATCCTTTCAATCAAACACGGCCGATTTTATACACCTAATATTATAATAATAACAATATAAAGAGGGTGGTGGTAGTTTTTAAGGATTCAAAAGCCCAAAATTCGTGAATTCATCACGTGGTACATATCTATATTCCTGTTTGGTAGTGTACAAGATTTAAAAGAGTGGGTCAAACAAGAGCATGGATCCAAACAGTCCCTTGTCCAAATTAGCCAACGGGTTCATGCACCCTTCCCAAAATGGTTCGCTTTCAACGGCCCCATACTAATTAACGTACTCTACCGTCTCGACACATCAACCTCGTGCTCCCTGTTTGGCTCAATATAATACACCTATGGTCCTCATAGTATGTGTTCCGTAGCAATTTAGTCCTCAAAGTAAAGTTTTAGTTTTAGACTTTTAGTCTGTGTGTAAATATACATATGGTCACTCACGTATGAGTTCTATATCACTTTGGTTCCTTAAGTTTGAATTTCATCAACTTAATCCCTGAACATTGTAAGGCTCTTGAAAAATAATTACTGGTTTTATAGTTGTACTGGTTGGAACACATTGGAATTTGGAGTTACTTTTCAAACTAAAATTGATATGTTTTAATGAATTAATTTATCAAGTGTATTTTTTACTGTAAATTTTTTGAATAATATCAATAATTAATTGGTAAATACGTAGCGAATGACATCTCGTTCTTATTCTAGATTTTGGTCATTCAAACAAACTATTATAGCATTCAGGAATGAAATTGAAACTTTGATAACCAAACTAACACAAGCCACATACTTTGGGAAGAATCTACTTATTTTCCGTGTATTTTCGTTAATGTTTTTGACAGCAGTTTGAAATGGAATCAATTGGGTTCACATTGATATTTTGGGGATGAAACTGATAAAATTAAATCTTTGAATGTGAAAATAACACAAGA
>BRYE01000023.1:2492500-2495000 GCA_030159115.1 Actinidia arguta var. hypoleuca
ACCACTAACATGATAAACTCAATTCATATATCTGATAGAGATAAGTCATATGTGTCACATCATGTGGGCCATAATTTATCTTACATTCTCCCACTTGACTCTTATAATAACCTTTCATATTAGATTTAATAAGGTTAGACATAAGCACGCGATAAATCTAATCCATCCTCACTTTGATTTGGTTATCATCATAATATCATAATTAAACAATCAACTAACAAGAATCATGGCGGTCATATATCAAAAGTCTACATAGTCCCTTCCATGTATTACAACATTAAAAAATTGTTTAACACAATCTATAAATTAGAAGTGTGTGTAAATGATCCAACATCATACAAGTTTATAAATCATGGGTCTTTCAAAGCATCATCACCAAAACATCATACAAATAGCACAACGAGATAGTGATCCATTGCCAAATTATGTCATAATATAGACGTCAAATTAAATAATGACCTTGCATAGCCTTAACATTTTATACCTATTATATTATGACTACAAGTATATATATATATATATATATATATATATATATATATATATATTTATTTATTTATGCATTATAGGTCTTTCAACGCATCATCACCAAAACATCATAGAACAACATGACTTTTTTCAATCACAGAACAGAAGGTCCGCCGAGATCGAAAGTGTAATTAATTGAGTATATTTAATTATTCTTAATGAAAAATCATGATGTTCATAACCAGTGCTCTAATATCACATGTAAAATAATCTTAATATCATTTGATTAACAACTCGTGAATTAAAGATCTTGAACTATCGTGATTTTTTTAAATTTATAAAGCGAAAATATATAAAATATACTTGTAGTCATAACAATAAACTTTTAAAATGATGGACTTTATGTCTTCTTAATCTCTTAGAAATTGAGTTTCTCTCTCTTGACACTTAATCTTAATTACACTTTAATGTGATACAATGTACATTTATAGGACAATTTTCTTATTAAACTTAAATTATACCAACCCATCAAGGTAGTTGTATTCGGAAATAACTTTTCTTTCTTGACTAATAGAATGAGAGATTTATATGGAATATGATAAGAACTCTGGCATGATAAACCTAATAAATATATGAAGTTATATGTGTCACATCATATGTGTTATAATTTATCTTACAACTTGGTGATTCATTCATATCAATAATATTGCATTTTCCCCCCTTTCTTTCTTGATATTCAAGTTGTTATCTCTTTGTTTTGGCATGAAAATCTACTCCTTTCTTTTAGGGTATGTTTGGATTAAATTTTTAGTAAGGGAAAAGGAAATTGAAAGAGTTAAGAGGATAACTTTGTGCATATTTGACACAATTTTTAATCTGCGTTTTTCTGTTTTGAAAGTTGTATTAGAGTGTTTAACACAACTTCTGCTTCTGTTTATGACCAAAACAACTTACAAAAGCTGGAAAAAAGTTGATTCTTTTAAGTTTTATTTCAAAACTTTTCGACTTCTACTTTTAAATAAGTAATTTTAACATAAATTTAACTATACTAAACACTATCTTTTCCAGTTTTTTCCCATCAAACACAACCTTATTTTCCTGCTGCGTCAGCTTTCCAGGAACTCCAGCAGAAGAATTTGGCAGTCTTTTTCAGTACTAGAACAAAAACTGACGTGAAACAGCAGCACAAAAAAGAAAGGCAACACAAAGGAAAATTCAAAAATGTACAGCTAACACACGAGGCATAAGCATCAAAATTCAAATGTGAGTCGAAGTGTGTCCACATACATTTCAAAAACGATTCAGATTTCTCCGAACTCACTTTTATATACACGTGATATGCACGGACGAGTTTTTAAAATAAGCAATCCATTAATCAAGAATCTAATTTAATTGAGCTATTCGGAAAAAAAACACTACATATATATGATATTCCAAAACAAAACATGATGGAACAAAAATACATATACACTCACATAGGCTGGGGTGGGAATAAATGGTTATGGACAAAATCGGGAAAACAAAATTAGGGGCAAAATCAGAAAAAAAAAATGATAATCGGAAAAAAAATGGTTAGTGGCAAAATTGAAAAAAAAAATTAGTTAGGGACAAAATAAAAAAAAAAGTTGGTGGTCTAGGGGCAAAATGGGGGAAAATTGGTGGTAAAAGAATTACTATTCACTCACATTTATATATATATGGCATCGATATAAAAATAAGCCACTTGAGTTTTATACAATGAATACTGTATAAACTTATAAATTATAAAATGTGGTATGAAAAAGATTATAGACCCATTAAGAATGCCAAATTAAGTAAATACCTTAAAAATGTATAAAATTAAATATTATTAAAGATAATTTAATAAATTTATTCTCTATCCATTGTTGCATTCATCGTTTAATATAGTGTATTGGAATAGGTAATAGTGGGGACCACTAATCCAAATAATTCACCGAAATATTGGATGGGATTTAAAATTTTCTCAACCATCTCTTTTTCAAATACGTGGACGAATTGAATTGTATAATGA
>BRYE01000023.1:2497500-2500000 GCA_030159115.1 Actinidia arguta var. hypoleuca
TCCTGCACCTGTTAATTAAGGTATAACCTAAAAAGAAAAGAAAAGAAAAAGGAAACATGAGCAGTTCAAACCTTGTATGGGCCATATTCTTAGTACTTGGATGAATAATTTTTGGAAAGTAGAAAAAGGAGTCCCCTGTTTGTGGACTCAGATCCTCTTAGTGGAGTTTTCTTAAAGTGTTATAAAACAACGCGTTTTGGTTAATTATGGTATAAAATGAGTTATTTTATTAATCATATAAAACAACGTCATTTTGTTAGTAATACAATACAATATAATTTTGTACCATAATTAATCAAAACGATGTCATTTTATATCATTTTATAGGAAAACTTTACCCACTCTAGAGGATCCCCCGAATCCCCTGTTTGTAGCATTTCTTGGCAGGTGAGTGAGTGCTTGGAGTCAACCAGGGTGGACCCAGCTACTGTCACCACAATGCATTTTCTTTAAGGTCAATGGACAACATCATAGCATCTTACCAACACGAAAATTAATGTTCAAACTAGGATAAGACACTGACAAAGACCTTGGAGTTTGGCCAGGTGTTGCTCCACTTAATGAAATCACATGTGTTTAATTCAAGCAAATTGTGGGAAGTTTCATGCCTACCTTCACTTTTAGAAACTTAAAGATTTTGTTCACCTGTCAAGAATTTTATGCATGAAATGTATTTACATGAAAAATAAACTAAAGGAAAGTAAAAAGAAAAAATGTGTTTGTTTGACAAAAGAATTTCACGTAAAACTAAAATATGGTAATTGAGTTGTGGACCGATGTCGTTGAAAAAAATAAGAAATTTTGTAAATTTTTGTAGAATAAATTATGAGGAAATACAAAAATATGGCAATTGTTAGTATTGAAAAACTAATCATTGTGAAAAAGTTAAATACACTGATCTAACTGAATTTTATTTTAACTGAACAATCAAAAACGTATGAAATAAAGGATTTTCTTAGTATTTTTTTTCTTTCTGACAATTATAGCGATGTGGTAAGTGACAGTATCACCATTTTATGCACTACATGTATAACAAAATATGATTCACCTTACATTTTTCAAAACATGAAATCTAAATGAGAGATAAATTATCTACTTATTTATCTGACCTCTATCTCCTCGCCACGGTGAAGCTTACGTTCCCAACGTCTTTTGTGACCCATATCAGACTCGCTCAAGCTCCATGGCTGCCAGGAGTACTCATCTCGCTTATATCGAGTGGACGAAAAGAACATTTGCCTCCATCAATGATCACCTCGCCTATTTGTGCTTCATCTCGCTATCCACTGTGAAGATGAGACGACAATGAGACTTCACCTCTCTGAGACTTTTTCTTTACCACGTCGCCAATAATTGCAATTTTTTCTTCAAATGGCATCTCCCTATTTTATCTCCGATATTTCTAGAATCTCCTTCCATACTCAGTCATTCGAGGATCTCGTCGTAATCTCCTCGTACGGTTCTCCATTCTCCCACAATAAAAAAGCCGCTCCCTCCATCATAAAAAGGTACGACTAAATCCTTGCATATTCATTGTTAGAATATATTTTATATATAGTCAGAATATATTCTGATACAGAATATCTTCCTGATTGATATACTACTTTATTTACTTTATTATTGTTTTCTTATGCAAACTATTCCTTTTAGATTTTCTTCTATATAAAGAGGATTTATATGTATTCATTCTTAAGTTAATACAATATACAAAAATTCTCACTCTATAACATGGTATCAATGCCACCCATCGGCAAAAAATTATCCGGTATTTTCTTTTTATTCATTTTTTCACCTTTTTCTCTTCTTTTCACCACCCATTGGCGAAGAACAAGCCGTGGGTGGGCGAAGAACAAACCGCCGATCACTCACCATCCATCAGCGAAGAATAACCCGCTGACCACCCACCAATCACTGTTTCTTTTCTCAACTTTTCCTTCCACTAACCTCTGGCAATGTTTCGGAACCCATCGACAAAAAACAACCCGCCCCACGCGTCTACGCCCTCACGCATCAACACACTCCACGAGCTACCTACACGGCCCCCATGCGCCCCGTTAGTGCACTCTCAGCCCTTGTGTACAAACTCAAGTTGGTTTTCCGTTTACCATCTTGAATTTAAGGGGGATGTTAGAATAAATTTTATATATAGTTAGAGTATATTCTGATACATAATATATTCTGAATATCTTCCTGATTGATATGTTATTTTATTTACTTTATTATTATTTCCTTATGCAAACTATTCATTTTAAATTTTCTTCTATATAAAGAGAATTTATATGTATTCTTAATTAACTTAATACAATATATATATATAAAAAATATAATAAAGTAAATAAAATAGCATATCAATCAGGAAGATATTCAGAATATATTATGTATCAAAATATATTCTACCTATATATAAAATATATTCTAACATTCACTATAAGAGCTTTGGTGCTTTGCTTATTCGTCTTGGTCTGATTTTCACGCCGGAGAAATTTTGAGCGGTCTCGCC
>BRYE01000023.1:2570000-2572500 GCA_030159115.1 Actinidia arguta var. hypoleuca
TTATTATGCATTATCTGCTTAAATTATCTCTCCAAAGAAATAAAACCCGAGGGGAGGAGGGTCGATCGTCATTCCAAAAATTTTAATAAAATTCAGTTTTATAGTAGTAATAATTTTTAATATTTTTCAATTATATACGTTCACTATTCCAAAGTTAAAATTAATATTGTAATTTATGCGTAAACTATAAATTATGTGTTTGGTATGAATATTTGCTTTCTCAATGCTAAAATCATGCGTCGATTTTAAAAGGGACAATTTTGGTATTTGACAAAAATGTTACCATGTCAGTGTGTGTGTGTGTGTATATATATATATATAAAATAGATTCATAAGAAAATAGTAGTAGAAAAAGAGAGAGATAATAAAAGAATTGCGAGATCCTAGAATGAGAATGTGAATAGTAAGCAGCACATGTCGTCTAGACTCCAGGGCATGCTTTGAATGAGAATGTGAACAGGAAGGTCAAGGGTTAAACTTTTGACAATCCTACCCCTATTCTTCGTAGAATTGACTTCGTTAGGACCTTTATTTAACTTTTTATATTTTCCTAATCTTGAGGAAGCTTTTTGGAATTCAATACTTTGTTAGCCCATATATATATATATATATATATATATATGGGCGCACATCAAGGTGAGGTACTCAGCCCAGAATGCTTTAGCAAAACTTGCCTGAATTGTGTGTAATTGGACGCTGGCCTAGATGACTAGGTGGCTGCTTGAGCATTTAGGCGCTAAATTTTAGTTGAGTGACCGGGCGATTTAGCGGTGGTGTTTCAACTTATTTGGAGAAAACCCAACAAATGAAATGAACATCAAATAACCATATGTATAATAGATTTTTTTTCTACTTTAACTCCTTGTATTATAGGTCATGTGCAGATAACCCCTGATATTTAAAAATAATCACTTAACCTACCTCTGGGTTGGGGACTAAAACGCACAATCAAAATTTTCTTTCAAATTAACAGAAAATGCCAGCTGGGCAGTGTTTGGTGAGAGCAAGTCATTTTTTGAAGACGAATATACCCTTATGAATCATTAAATTTACATAAAAATGCCATTCCTTCATCTTCTTCTATTTCTCTCTACACACACGATTTTAATGTAGAAGTTGGGAAGAAGATGAAGGTATTTAGGTTAATTTGCAAACACCATTAACAGAAGTCAGAGGTGCGCTTAAATCCAGAAATCAACAATAAACCAAGTGGTTATTTCTAAACAATGGGGAGGTAATCTGCACATGGTTCATACCACAAGTAGGTGAAGTGAAATTTTTTCTATAAAATAACAATAACGTATAAATATATTAAATAATTAAAAAAATTATGCGATTGCCTGGCAGTAGAGTAAATTTTACAATTGGGATTTTTGGGTACACATCCATTCCCATTATTTCTTCTTCTGGGTCTTGATTGAATATTTTTAACTTAGGTTCCGTTTGGTAATGTTTAAAAGTTAAATTTTTTTTAAGTTTGTTATTAAAAAAATCAAAAAAAATTTGGATTTTTTATTTTTCTGGCTTTACTTTAGTAAAAAATAAGCAAAAAAGTCAATTCTAACTAGTTTTTTTTGCTTATAAACTTTAAAAAAATCAACCGAAAAACTAATACCAAATAGAGCCTTATCATATGGTAAAAAAACAAATAACAAATGTGAACAGTATTTTTTCTAAAGTGGGCCCTAAAAATCCTATTTTCCATCACGTTGTTTTCTCAAATCCTCACCAATTGTAGATAAAAACCTCAAGTCCACACGTTGATTTCCTTTAGACAACTACGAAAAAGATGGCAAATGAATATATTCCTCGTGGTGGGTGGACTGACTTGTTAATTTATTTTTTGGGGGGTAAATTTCACCTTGCCCCCCTATGGTATGAGCCATGTTCAACTCGCACCCCTCTCGTTTATGCTATGTGGCCTAATCTGCACTTTAAAATTTGTTAATGAAATCGCTAAATTTACCTTAATACCCTAATATTTGTTCTCTAATGAACCATACCCCGCACCTACATTTATGTATATATGTATTAACCTAAATACTACTGCTATCTCTCTTGGACTGTGGTGGTAGGGAGGAGGGAGGACAGCCGCAAGGGGAAGGGGAAAAAAAGGAGGTGTTCGAGGACGGTTAAGAGAGATAAATATTACAAGTTTTTTTTAGAGAGGCATACGTTTGAAAATTTAAATATTTTAAAAGGCCATTTTTATCTTAAAAATAGACTTATTCTCCATTTGCACAATGAGATATGCTCGTTGTTAGTTTGTAAAGGTGAACGGGATTTCATAAAATGCAAATATATGCATAACTCTTACAAGTAGGGGTATATTAGTCATTTAAGGTAAGTTTACATTGGAACCCAATCATGGTCCATCCATGTAATCTTTCTTGGATATCATTCCCATTTTTTATCACCGGTTAATAAGAAAAGGTAAATTTAATTGACCTCCCCTGGGGTTTCTAAAAAATACATTCACCTTCTCTATAGTTTTAAAAAT
>BRYE01000023.1:2602500-2605000 GCA_030159115.1 Actinidia arguta var. hypoleuca
TTTTTTTACTATTCCGAACCAGAAGGATAAAAAAATTAAATCAAAAGATGGAAGAATTCGCTGAAGACAAATTAATCAAGTTCGGGTGAAAATTATTCCCAAAGGGGCCAATTTTTTTGTATATGGATATATATTTATATGTGGGGGTTGGGGTTGGGGCAAAATGAAAACATAGTATTTTTAAGGACCAGAAAAAGAATAGAAGTAAACTGGAAGGACTAAAATTCTCTAAAATTAGGGTTTAAACTTTATCGTGAAGTTAGAAAACTATTAGCTCATTCTGAGCCTACGATCTAAATAGTTCATTTATTAGTTTCTGTTGAGATGATCACGTATGTAAAAATTTAATTTTTTTTATTAAAAAAAAATCTTAAATCCAACTTTTTCATAAATAAAAAAAGATTTTTTCAATGCATCTAATGAAGAGGAGCAAAAAAATTAATTAAAAGACGAAAAAAATCAATTCAAGACTAAATAGTTCAAGAAAATCTATTTTACCTAAATTGGAATTCATGTTCAACATGAGAAAGCCCAACCCATTTTGTAAATTGGCCCATGAAGCCCATGGCCAGAAGCCCAATTATGTATATAAAATTATGTTTTCAAAACTTTGCACGGGAAACCAACTGGCTTAGCTCAGTTGTCTATTCCTGTACACTTTCAAATGGAAAGTCGGGTCAATCATTAACAAAATCAAAGATTGATAATTTCTTCCACTGAATGAGTCGGGTTTAGTGTGATAGAAATTGTGGGTTTATGCCCCGGTTTGATGTAATCTTATATACTCCAACTTATAATCACAAAAAACAAAACATAAAATATAAAACTTTGCACATGATTTAAATTTTTACCAAATTAGAATTTTAGAGTTTAATTTATTACAATTAAAACTATAAAATTTAATCAATACTTGGGATTTTTTTGTAATTTTCATGTATGATTGTTTGCAAGCTTGGAGAGCTCAAGTGACATCCTGGCAATTGTGAAATTATGAATTAAAGCTGCACAATAGTATTTGCTGCAAAAACTATTTTTTTTTTCTTATAAAGTTGTCCATTTTGCCCTTTATATTTTAATAAAAAATAATTAATAAAGATATTTTTGTGTCTAAGTACTTTAATAATATCAGAATCTGCTCCAAAATACCTTCAACTCTAATTTAAAAAATCAGCTTTTAAGCCCTTGTTCAATTTCTTAGAATCACCTTAAAATTATTTTTAAAGAATCTATAATCTAAAATTCTGTTCTTAAAAGCTGTCATCCTATTCACATCTTGTGGCAATCCCATTCCCCCTCTGTCTCTCTACGTAAGAAAAAGGAATATCAACTGTTTGAATCATTGCAGTGGAGAGCCCACACTCTTTACCCTGTATGGTCCAATCCACTTTTGTGGACAGATGACAAGTTGAACTTGATGGTATATTTGACATCTACAAGACACAGACATGGTAATTGGATTAACAAGATAAACTAATCACTATTCTTAATCAATGACATCATTGTTTTAGCAGTGAAGGTTTGCTAATTTCTTAAATTAGTGACCGCTAACTCTTATATTAATTATGAAACAATAAAGTTTCTCGCATAGCGAAGTTGTGTAATATATAAAGTTATCAACACCAAAAAGGAAAACCTACCGTTAGATAATAAATCATCTACGATCCCATACCTCAATACCAAACACGAATCATTTAATTATCACAAATCAACAAATTAAAAGCCTTTTAATTTATGATTAGACAAAAACTAAAGTATTATTATTATCATCATCGTCGTCGTCCTCGTTATCACAAATTCTCTCTTCTAGATTTTGAGGCACTCCTCCATCCCCTAACCAGCTTACTTCAAAGCGTTGCATTTGGATTTAATTTCACGATAGAAGCATTGTTTATGATCTCCAGAGATCATTGAAGGATGAAGAAGATTAGGGTTTAAGGACCACGGTTTTGGGAGATTGTAATTAGGTTTTCGGTTTTGATTTTGGTTTTGGTGGGGAGGGGTTTGGGACAAAGAGGTGATCATGGTTTCAGGAATGGAATTAGGATTTCATCTTGGAGGGGTCATGACAGAGATTGAGAGCAGGCATTAGAGTTAGAGAGGACTACCATATTGTATTTACGTAATATATATAAAAAGGGTAAGTAATATATTAAAGATTATGACAGAAATAGGGGGATCATGATCCCTTACGGTCGAAGCACAGTTCCGTCCATGCATGGTCTGGCTTGAATTTTTGAAATACTCTACATAAACCCATTCCTCCTGTCAATGCATTGCCATGTATGAAACGTTTAGAACATATATGGCCATATGACTTTTTTTACTAGGGAAACCAAATGTACTTATAGTATTCATCTTGTGACGCTTTGGATCCCAAGTTATTTATTTTGTCAATTACATTCCTGAACACAATAAATCTATAGTTAGACGGACAAAATTTAGAATTGAATTGAGAACTTATTGTGAATCTCTCTCAAACTTTTTAAAAGTTTCAGGTTTA
>BRYE01000023.1:2615000-2622500 GCA_030159115.1 Actinidia arguta var. hypoleuca
CTTTCATCATGTGCCAAACTATTTTAAAACTATGGTTGCTTTTAAGTAAAAATTAGGCTTTGAATTGGTTTGAATTAATTGTAATCATCAAAATAAAGACTTTATTTCAACAATCTCCCCTTTTTAATGATGACACAATATGTTTTAAAAATCTTTGTTTTTGTTTTAAATCTTTTGAAAGACTCCCTCTTAGTTCAGGCTCCCCCTTACTTTTTGCTTCCAAACATGTTGGTCATGACATTATGGCATTCATGATATGCAAGGAGAACTCATCTAACTCATGGTACTTAAAAAAAATTAGTAGCATGGTATAAACAAGTAGCATGGCATTCATACTCAAAAGTTTAAAACATTTTGCATGGCATTCATACTCAATGTCAAAAAGGAAACAACTAAACACAAAAATATCTAAGACTTAAACTGAACTAAATCCAAACTACTAAATCTTCTCCCCCTTTTGGGCATCATCAATAAGGCGGGCCACGATAGTAAGGAGGCAGAGGAGGTCTCACATAGATTCTCAATTCTATCCACTCGTTGTCCTTGCTCTACTACCTCTCTCCGTAGCTCATAGAAGGCTTCTCCAAGTCGATCGATGTATCCTTCTTGTTGCCTTTGATTTTGAATAATTTCAGCTTGTTGGTTTTTGATTTTCTTTAAGGAAGCTTGCAATTTAATAGCCCAAACCGGTGTTCCCCCTTGATGCGAAGTTCCCTCTTGTGTGAGAGACGCTCCATGCGTAGGGAATTCCATTTCCATATGAACTCCCTCGTGGATATCTTCATCGTCACGCTCCGTCTCATAACCCTCGTCTTGTTCTTGCTCCTGAGCATTCGGGTCAACTTGAACTCCCTCGTTTTGAATGTAAGGAATCATGGCACGAATATTTGCAAGATCATGCATATTCTCATATTCCATTTCTACATCCCGTTCTTCCTCACATGAATCAAAATCTATACCCTTTTTAATTGTATTCAGAGAAAACCCTTTACTAAGTCTCTAATTTCGTTGACCCCCTAGTTTGACCCAAAGTGATTAAAGACTTTAGTAAGAAGGCCACCATAAGGAAGGGCTCGAGTATTATGATTTCTAACATTCGCCATTTCTTTAAGAATGATATAGTTGAGGTTTAATGGCTCATCTATTGCGGCTTTGTAGATTATGAAAGCGTCCATGGTGGTAACTTGATTATAATGACCGGTTTTGGGAATAATGTTATGTGCGATGTATCTATGAAAAAGCCTAATTTCCTTCTTCAAGTGTATCGTAATTGTGACTTTTATCACATCAGTTTTGACAATAATGTCATACATGGCTCTCTTGTTTACATATTGATTAAGCTGAGATGGTTTGCTAATAAAGACAAATTCTCCTCATTTGTAATTTCGGTAATTTCAGATAATATGGTAGGAGTCAATGCTATGGTTTTGCCCCTAACTTTAGAGTCAATTGAATATTCAACATTGTCTAGGGTGCTTACTTCCAAATTATAGTAAAATAGCCTTACCAATTGTGAGTAGACGTCCGTAGGTAGCGGTCGAAAACCATCCCACCCAAGTGCACTCATTGGAGCCAACATCCTTCGGGTGTATTTGAGAGGAAAATTTTTCTCGAACTTGCACCCGTGATTTAATGCCGTTTTTTGAACTCCAGAACCGACCTCCTTTGAATCTCTATTGTTTTACATACCTAGGTCTGAAGACTAGTTGAGGCTCATCGGGGTTGGGTTCATCACCCCTAGGATCATTGACAGCGTGCTTGATCAGCACCATGGCTCAGAAGGAAGAAATTTGAAATTTTTGATATCTAGTTTTTTTTTTTTTAATTTGGGTACTATGAATCATAGGATCAATAGCATTATATATAGGAAGAATTGGACAACTGAGACTTTTAGGTTCCTTAGAAGACGTACCTGAAGAGTTTAAAACTCTTGATTCGAGGATATTGAAGAGTTCAAACTGTTCCAGAAGTCTGTTGCTCTATTTCTACGAAAATTCAGCAACTTCAGGTGAGTGAAAGTTGGATTCGGTTGTCCAATTTGTAGGTACCAGATGATCGAATGTGCTGGGTCTTGAACGATTTTGAGCTAAGGATTGACCAGCCCTAAATTTTTGGTGATTCTTCGAAGAGTTTTAGAGTTTTCTGGTTCTATTGCTGTCACTTTAGGACCCCAACTCCTTGGTAAGCACCTAGGAATTTTTCTCATCATTTTCACATTAGTATAAACTTTGCTAAGAGATTTTAAACCATTTATTATATCGGTGAATTTAGTAAATATTTCAAAAATTGTTTCACTTGTTTTCATTTTGAACAATTCATATTTGTGAACCAACATGCTAATTTTTGATTCATTCACTTGACTAGTACCTTCGTGAGTAACTTCTAATTTATTCCAAATTTTCTTAGCCATTTCACAATCGGAGATTCGATTTAACTCATTTACATCTTGTGCACAATATAAAGTGTGTATGGCTTTCGCATTATTTTGCACATCTATTACATCCGTGGGTGTCCATTCACTTTTAAGTTTTGGAGCTTCTCCTTTTTCAGTTATTTTGGTGGGTATGGTAAGTCCATTTTCAATAACATCCCAACATGCATAATCATTTGCTTAAATAAAAATTCTCATTCTAGCCTTACAATAGTTATAATTACTTTCAAAAAAATATGGAGGCCTACTAATCGATTGACCTTCGGTCATGTGTGTTCCTACAATATTGGTCATGGATCTTTAACTCCTAGATTGTTAAATCCGAAAATAGAGTCCCCCTTTGATACCAATTATTAGCTAGAAAGTAAATTATAAAAGGTGAAATAGGTTTGCTACACTTAATGACCAATTAAAAATTATTAATTAACCTAATATGCAATTATACTCAATCAAGTATATAAATAAGCAATAAAGAGTAGAGAGAAGAAATTACAAACGATTTTATAGTGGCTCGACCAAACCGTGACTACGTCTACTTCACCATTTCACTATCTTCAACAAGCTTGTGGGTGCCTGCCAAACTGTTACACACTAGAGCACCTCTAATCTTCAAGAGTCGTCTACCCTTGAATCTTTTTCGATCACACAATGTGATTCTTTCAAGAAATTACAATGATTGAAGTGTATAAATCGCACCCACTTTAGATAGAATGTAATAAATACAATGAAAGTTCTCTTATCTAGAGTGATACCAAATTCTATTTATTTTTTATCTCAATCAAAAACTCACAATGAATGCTCAAGAGAGATTAAAGTATTGAATGCTAAGAAAAATACAAATTTGTAACACTTCAATACCTTTACAATAGCCCCATGGGTTGATTTTAAAGACCCAAGAAAGAATAGAGACGTTGCAGCATTAATTGCATGTATTTGATCGTTCTGATTTAATCACAGCCGTTGGATCTGTGATATTGACGTGCAATTTGAAATTTGAAACTTCGGTCATCAACTTCGGTCGACTGAACTTCAACTTTGGTCGAGTTTGTACTAAAATTCCAATGGCTTGGTTAAATGCTCTGTTTTGATTTCCTTTAAGTTTGGTCGTCCCTATTCTGAGCTTCGCTTGGCCGAATCTTAACTTTGGTCGTTTGAACACTGAATTTCCAGAAACCATGTTACTTTCTCTATTTATGCTCTGTTCTTTGTATTTGTTGAGATTCGATCATGCCCAACAAGCTTCGGTTGTGCGATCTTCAAACTTCGGTCATGCGAAGTTTAAACTTCGGTCGACTTTCAACTAGATTTCCAAAGAGCTTCTCTTTGGACATAGGGTTTGGTTTATTTTTCTCATTTTGACAATTTCATGCTTTTGTTTAATTGTTAAACTAACACTTCTAATATTTTTACAACCTTAAGAGCATCAATAATGATTTGTATAAATTTTCAAAACTTCTTTTAATCATGTGCCAAACTATTTTAAAACTATGGTTGCTTTTAAGTAAAAATTAGGCTTTGAATTGGTTTGAATCAATTGTAATTATCAAAATAAAGACTTTATGTCAACAGAGAAAATCTAGGGTACGTGCCTGTAACAAAGTATTGATTATTCTACGATTTATGAATATGCTAAGGAAGAAAAATAGAATGAATATAGAGTTCTAGGTTTGGGGTGGTATTTGCTAGAACCATTATTTTGGGTTGGTGTGAGTAATGTTGGAGAAAGTGTAAGGGCTTTAAATTTCTATCTTTGGAAACAATAATTTCTTTCACCCTTTCAAGTATCAAGTTGCTTAATTCACTTTCACAAGCTATGGCCTCTTCAAATGGGGCACTTGACCGTGACAGTTTCCTGTGAGGAATTGAGTCATGCTATAACATATGGTAGCTAGTTACGTAGATAAGGATCTCAAATTGATTCACGTTGTTCAGAGCGAAGAGATCGTAGAATTTTATTAATAAAGTAAAATCTTGAACCTTCTTAATCTAGTCTATTTCTAAAAAAATTTAGAAAGAAACAAATCATAGGCGTCACGTGCTAGGCATGTATGTTACGAGTAATTGACAAAGCAAATAATATTGTACTTATCAGTGGGATTGTTATATGTCCTATCTCCCGTTCACTTTCTTATAAAATATTTTGAATGATAAATATGTAGAGTAATTTTTACACTTTACTTTTATATAAAATTTTATTTTAATATTTAATTTATAAAATTATGAAACGGCAAAAGTGTGAAAATCATTCCGGCATCAAATAAATATACACAAGTATACGTAGATGGAACCCACCAAAATTAGCTTCGTTCAAAAAACCTAGTGGAATTAAAAAACCGATCCGATTCAATCCAAGCCGGTTGGTTTGGTTTGATTTTTAAAGGAGACAGTTCAGTTCTAATTCTAAAATCTTGAAAATTGACCTAGGCAATTCGGTTCATTAATTTGTGTGAGCAGTTACGATTCCGATTCGAACCGAATAATATTAATATATTTTTTATATTGCTAATGCATAAATTCTCACCTTATATTTAGTGAGATTCCATTACTAGATAAAAACTCCCATAGAAAATTTATCATGAATATATGATTGCTTAGTAAAAAAATTAGCATGGATATGTTATTTTGTAGAAAAATTATCATGAATACACATGTGTGAGAGAGAGAGAGAGAGATTGTTTAGCAGGTAATTATATAATTTATTTATCAAAATCACGATTTTTAACCGGACTCAGACCGTTATTTTTAGGTTTGAATTGTATTAATTTCAAGTTTTGGTCAGATTAGATCTAATCAAAAATTTTAAGAACCGTTCAATTCTTTATTTAACTCAAAACCCAATCAATGAGATCCGTGGACACCCCTAACCAAAATAATGATGTGATATGGACAATTCATATGAATAAAAAAATAATAATATTTATTAAATTGTATAACATTTAGAGGATGTTTGGTAACGTTTTCATATTTCTATTTTTTGTGTTTGTTTTATATCTTTTTAATTTTATTTATTTTTTGTAAAACATAAATTAAAAATATATTTGTATTTGTCTTTTTTTAAACTATTTAAAAATAAAAATATACTTGTATTCACCCTAATGTATGAGGTGGTAGTAGTGGTAGTGGTGGTGGTAGATGTGGTCAAAAATAGTGGTGATGGAGGTGATAGTGAAGGTGGTCAAAAATAACGGTGGTGATGGTGGTCAAAAATAGAAGTGGCGGTGGCGGTAGTGTAGACGGTGTAGGTGGTGATTTTGTAAACAACAAAAATATATTTTTGTTATTTTCACTATTTTTAAAAATAATGATAATAATTATGATTTATTTTTATTTATAAATAGCAACACAGACAAATTTTTATTAATATTTCTACTAAAAAAAATAAAATAAAAAGTAAACTGTTAACCAAACCACCTTAATTTCTCTATCTGGATACATGTTGCGGGCTCCACTTTGATCAAATCTTGTCAAATCAGAAAAGCAGAATGGGACCCAGGTAACATTACATTGTCAAGATTTTCTCAAAGGTGTATATTCTAACAATCATTCATTATCCTAAGATTTGCATGGTGATTGATATGCATGTTTTCTTCAACATCACTTTTACTCCTTCATTGACAACAGACATAACTAGCTTTTCATCTCAAAAGATGAATTGGATGATCAGAAGAAGCTTGAGGGACAAGTTTAAACGACTCTTTACCAGCACGCCACAACTTTCTTCAGTTCAAAATCAATTTTGCAGAACATAATTATTTTTAAAAAATTTATTTAGCAAATGATTTTTAAAAGTTATTTTTTGAAAATTCTGTAAAAAATAATACATCTTTCAAAAAATATTTAAAAATTATATTTGACGATACTAGAACAAACTTATGATAACCAGTTGAGACGCTTTCTTAGCAAGTGTGATGATTGAGTTCCTGTGACTTCTCATTCTCTCACCTCTTCCAATAGATTGCTAAAAGAAAAAAGGACGACGGTAGGAGATGAAGATAGCATTCAAATTTCTTTTTTCCATCTTTTATTTTTCTTCAATTTTGAGAAGTAGTGTTCAAGGTTTTACTAAAACTTGTTAACTATCCCAAATAAAACTAAAAACTTGTCTCTAGTATAATCACTACCATTTGGATGAATCACCAGCTACCAATTTGTCTTCACAAACATGCCTTAATTGGCAATGTACAACACAAAAGTAAAAAAATGATATGAGAAGTTTATTCTTCTTGAATGGTAAACTACACATTGCCCCTTCAAAGTATTGAGCAATTCTCATTTTGCATCCTTAACTATATAAACCGTTGCAATCAACTCCAACATCCATCTAAAATGTGGACAAAAATTATCACGCCATGCGTAGACCGGACCTGCATCTAGGGGCAACCCATGTTAACATCATAAAAAATATTGAAATTCAATTTTTTTTTTTCTCACAATCAACGAAGAGAGGAAGGAAAGAGAGATTTAGAGATCGAGACAAATTGAATTTAGATATTTTCTATAACGTTAACATGAGCTCCCCTATATCTGGATTGAGTCAACACATGACGGCGTAACTAGCAATTTCCGTCCACTTTGTAAACAGATGACATATGTCAAGGTTGATTGCAACAGTTTATTTAGTTAAGGATACAAAGTGAGAAAATCATTAGTTAAGGGATAAAATGAGAATCACTCAATACTTTGAGGGGTCAAAGTGCACTTTACCCTTCTTGAATTTCTCATTATTTTTGTTTTCAAAAACATGAAGAAAAAGAAAATCATTTTTTTTTGAAAATGACACTAAACAGACTCTATAAAAAGTAAATAAACAAGCCTTGCTCAAAAAATTTCCACATTTTTGTCTTTTTGCCCACGAGTGAACACAAATAACTTCATTTCACCATTAAAGAAAAACATATTTACCAATTTATCCATCCTTTATCATATTTTTCCACATTGGGTCTTTTCACCCAAAAAGTAGGAAAAAGGATGAAATGGGAAATCAAATCATGAAATCTCAAAATCAACTAAGAAACTAAAGCGTTCAAACAGGAGAAGCAAGCACAAGATATTATCATTGTAGCCCCCAA
>BRYE01000023.1:2677500-2680000 GCA_030159115.1 Actinidia arguta var. hypoleuca
TCAAAACCCACAATCTATTTAAATCACTATCATCCGCTGCCACCCAGCCTTTAGTGTATCCCGCTTGAGTCCCCAACAATCGAGCTCCGGCAACCAAGATTTGGTTTAATCAACGCTTGATTAAACCAAATCTCTCAGGTTCTGTCCAAAAGTAATCAAAATTCAGTTTTGATAGCACCACTGTTCTCGCATCGACAAGACGAGTCAAACTCACCAAATACAGAAGAGATCCGACAAGTAACGCGCCCTCACGCACCACCTATCCAAAGGTGCGTTAGATCTACTCGCATCCACGCACCTCCATAGGAAGACGGCGAGTGACCTCACCTACTTCACGCGCCACATCATCAGCAAGTCATCTGCCATGTCAGAGCACGTCATCAGCCATGTCATCAATGACGTCAGCATACGTTAATGCTAGTCTTATTAGTGGAAATTTCAGATATGTGGGAGAGAACAATTGCATTTCAGTGGATAAAACTTCAAAAACTACGGATCAGTGTATAAAACTTCAAAAATTACAGTTCAGCTGCTCAAGTTTTTGAGATTACAGATTCAGCCGTTTCCAATTCAGATAAGTTCTGGACTCTACTAATTTTGGTAGTACAATTTGCAAGTTCTAAATACAGTATTATATTGTTCATAAGTGCTTGATTTTCATATTTGTCTAAAAAAAATTTGTATCCTCTTAAAATCTTTAATTGCCTCCTATTTCATTATTAATTGTGGAGTTTTACTAGTACATGGGGATTCACTAACTATTACAGGTTCATGTTCCTTACATCGACACTAGTACTACCCATACACAATTTAGTGAAACGAATGCATGCTCAGTTTTCTTTTGTTACTTCATCAGTCTTTCGTGAGTCTGCTTATTTTTATTAATTAGTCAAAAAAAAAAATAATGATGATCTCTATTGCAATTTTCCTTTAGTTGTGTCTAGTAGTAGGTTCGTTTTATGCTTTTACGTAGTGATTGCATCATTTCTACATCTAAGTCCACCTCTACCATGGAACCCCACACTATATAAATCCTGGACCAAAAGATAGAAGAATTACAAATTATGGTCGAACAATTAGCAGTTTCGGAGCATCAAATACAGAGAGATCATCCCCGAGCTGATGATAATAGAGCGGGTCCAGTCCAGCCCAACCAACTGGTACTGGAGCGACCTCCAAATTACTACCAACATGAACCTAGGGATCCCGATGAAAGAGTCATGAGAAACATCAAAGTTGAGGCTCCTACATTTGATGGCTGTCTTGATCCCATAGTTTTCACTGATTGGGTTTGTGAGATGGACCACTTCTTTGAGTGGCACCAGTTGTCTGATGATAGGAAAGTTCGGTTCGTCAAAATGAAATTAATCGGTCGAGCCAAAATTTTTTGGCAGAACATCGAAGCTAAACGCCGGCAACTCCCCATAGTGGATTGGGTTGAGATGAAAGAAGTTTTGAATGATAAATACATTCCTCAATCCTATCAAAGTGATATGCTGAAAAAATGGAACAATCTTCGTCAAGGGTCCAAACCAGTTACCGAGTATGTTGCGCAATTTGAAAAATATCTTATGCGTTGCAACATTAGGGAAGACGAAAGAGTGACCCTCAGTCGTTTCCGACAAGGTCTAAATGATGACCTTAGAAAAGAACTTGTTCTGCGAGAAATCACCACTCTTGATCAGGCGTATATCTTCGTTCAAAATTATGAATTGGTCAGCAAGCCCAGTTTTGTGCATCGTTTTGAGAATCAGGGCACACCCAAACCTCCTATTCCTGTACCACAGTCTAGGTCTACACCCACTACTACACCTTTTTCCAAAGATAACAAAGACAAGGGTATCTTGACTGAAATAAAATTTGGACCCAAATGCTTTAAATGCCATGGTTTTGGTCACATGGCCACCCAATGTGGCAACCAAAATCTCTTTGTCCACCCACAGGGTCAAGACCATGAAGGAGATGATATTGAAGAGCAACTTTATGAGCCTGATCCCAAAAACTTTCACGAGTCTAACGAAGATTATGCGAAAGGGGATACCACCGTAGGAGTCGTTAGATGTGCTTTAACACAACCTAAGAAAGATGATGATTGACAGCGTACTGCAATCTTTCACACCTATATCAAATGCAGAGAAAAAGATTGTAAGGTCATTTTGATAGCGAAAGTTGTATCAATGCCGTCTCTTCATCCACTGTCACCCGCCTCGGCTTAAAGCCAATTTCTCATCCTAGTCCATACCATGTCTCTTGGGTTGACACATCTTCAATTTTCATAAAAGAGAGATGCCTTATTTCAATTAAAATCCTCTCCTATAGTGACAAGATTTGGATTGACCCTGGCTTTTGACCTAGATGTCACTATTTACGGGCGATCCAATTCTTGTTCTTTCCTCTTTGAGAACAAGTGAATCAAGTTAAATTCTCTTCAACCAAGGTCTGATTCGAAACCAAGAAACAAGGTACAACCAATAATAGGGGTATAAATATTATCAGTCCG
>BRYE01000023.1:2715000-2717500 GCA_030159115.1 Actinidia arguta var. hypoleuca
ATAATGAGTAATAGATTTGAAATTAAAAATAAATTATAATTTTTATTATAGATAAGATATTGATAACTTATATTTCACACTTTTTAAAATATTTTGTCATTTACCACGCAGACAGATGTTTTGTCGTTTTATGTACAAAACATGTGTGGACCTTAGGCTGACACCGGTCAAATTGCAATAGCCAATTTGGCAATTGGCTCAAGGGTGGAAAATTATTCAGTTGTCAGACTCAAAACTACCAACTCATTTTCGTCCTAAAGGCAGCTAAGTAATTACAAATCCTCATTTTGGTGTTTTTTAGGCTTAATTTTACAAACAATTTCTAAATTATTATTATTTTTTATTTAAAAATTAAATTATATTGACTCCCTTAACTATTTAATTGTATCACTTATACTTCTTTCATTACTAATTTGTTTGAAATATTAATAAAAATCTATCACTTGTTAATCATGTACTTAAATTAAATATTATAAAAATTAAGTCAATATTCTATATACAGACATAACCCTTATCAATAAATCTTAAAATAGAGCGTTGACTTATTTTTCAAAAAAAAAGAGAAAATATTTTGGACATAAAAATATTTAATTTTAGTACATAGACAACACGTGATCGATTTCTATCAATATGATTCACTTTTTACATGAGATGGTAAAAGTAATAAAAGGCGATAATTTACCCGTTTGTAAAATTAAGCTTTTTTATTACTTTTTTACATTGAATTTTTTATTTTCAGTGAATCTTTTAAATTATTATTTTAAATTTATATTTTTTCGGTTCATCATGACGAGAAAAATTAAAAATATATAAATATTCTATATAATTTTTAAAAAGACAAAAAGAAATTATTAGACAAAATAGCTAAATTTTTTTGTCTTTAGTGAATTTTTTTTTAAATTTGAACATAATTTTTAGATTTTTTTCGTCAAAAAAAAAAACTAAAAAATTATTAAATATTAATCAAATGACAAAAAAAATTACTAATGACAAAAAAAAAAAAAAAAAACTATTGAAACAGCAAGTCGAGTCAAAACCTCATTTGCTCCAAGCACAACCCATTGAGAAGTGAAACGTCTACCTGTAAATGAAAAAAAAATGCACAACATCATCATTGAATGGAGCCAAAGTAATATATGGACACGGTGACCGCGACTGTGACACCATTTTTTTGTACTTCAAATTATATATATATCAGAAATGTTGTAGTAGTAGTCGAGATTATAATATTTAAGAAACCACCCCAGACGATAGGGTGATGCTTCCAAATCAATAAGACACCACCAGGTCCAGCAGATACAAATTAGGAAACATAATACATGGAATTTGGAAGCTTGAATGTTCTTTTCGCAGCCGGGAATCCATCGAAACTGCTCCATTGATCGCCGATGATTCCCCATATGCGGTACCCTTCGTCGACCAATTTCTTTCTCGCCTTGGCTTTGTAACTTTGCACTTCCAAGTATTCGGCTTCCAGATCTCTGTTCACAAGTAAAGTTTGTAATGAGGCAGAGTGGAATTACCATTTCTACGTTTCCTCCAACTCGGGTTAGTATGTGTGTCATGCGATCGAATGGAAGTGAGTACCATTTTTTAGTTTCCTACAACCGGGGTTAATATGGGTGTCATGCGATTGAATGAAAGTGACTACCATTTTTTCGGTTTTCTACGATCCGGATTATAAGAATTTAAGTAGTTCTCCTGTCACACCGTCTAAGATTGTATTTAGATTAGGAATTTAATAAAAAGATTAAGCCTGAATTGTTAAATTCATTATCTTTTAGCAAAAAGAGAATTTTAAAAATATTTTTTTCATGATTAATGAAGAATTGGCTCTTTTTACAAAGTTTACTCAAAATCAAGATACGGAAATTGTTTTTCATACAATTTTTATGTGTTTTTCAAAAAAAATGAAATGCCAAACACAATCATAGCTTTTCTGAGCCAATTTTGAGCCTTTTAAACGGTAAAAATATTTTTACTTGGTTCGTTTACAAATAAAAATAATTTATTTTTGTCTTTAATTAGTCAGTTTTTTTTTAAATTAGATAAAAAAATTTACATTTTCAGATTTTTTTAATAAAATAGTGAAAAAAATGCACTAATAATAAAAAAACTCAAAAACCACCCATAAAAAAACTAGCCCTAACATAGCCTAGGTTTCAGTTAATATCTAACTAGATTGAGTATGTTTTCAGAAAGTAGATTAGTACTTTCACTACTTGTTGGAAAACTAAGATTTTGAACATGATTTTTCAGCAACTTTGAATTGAAACAGATGAGACTTGGTTCATCATTTTTTTTTAAACAAAGTGAAAATGTTTTCTCCTTAGCGAAAGCTTTTCAATAATATAAAGATTGTTCAAAAATGATAATGAATAAATGAGAAATTGTCCTTCAAAATTAACTAGTTAAACTAGAGTAAATCTAGTGAAAACACCAAATTCTACATTGCTTAGAATATCAAAAGTCAATAAACTTATTGATCATTACTTCCAGA
>BRYE01000023.1:2832500-2835000 GCA_030159115.1 Actinidia arguta var. hypoleuca
TGAAGAACATGGTGGTTCTCTAGGCCAACTTGCGTGGGTTTTATGCGATAGGCCATCTTCTCAGAACACCCAATAGAAAACTTAGGTTTTTTCTTGTACACACAATTTATTCCAGAACTACCCTCGTGGATTCGGATCCTCTGAAGTTGTTTTCCCTGGAGTGTCTCTGAAGTGGTATAAAACGGCGTCGTTTTACACCACTTTAGTGCAAAATGGCGTCGTTCCATTAAACATCCAAAACGACGTCGTTTTATATGTTTAATGGAACGACGCCGTTTTACACCACTTCAGAGACACTCCAGAAAAAACAACTTCAGAGTATCCGAACTCCTACCCTCGTCTCCTTCTACATGCAAAACCCTAATTCCCAACCACCAAAACCTAACCCTAACCCTAGAGCCTACGCACCCACCACCGGCAACCACCTCTTCCAACACCTCCCTTCGACGCCTCCCGTCCATTCCTTTCGCCACCGCTTCTCCTTCCCTCGCGCCACCACCCATCAACCCAGGGCCGTCTCTAAGTTTCGGGGGGCCCAGGTCAAAAAAAATTAGGGACTCTAAAATTTGAGAATTTTGGGGGGTCTAAAATAAAAATAAGTAGCCCTAAAATTGACCTAATTTGAGTTTTCAATGATCTAAAATAAAAATAGATAGCCCTAAAATTTGAGAATTTTTTGGGGGCCTAAAATAAAAATGGGTAGCCCTAAATTTTGAGATTTTTTGAGTATTTTAGGGGCCCTAAAGTTTGAAATTTTTGGGGGGGACATAGGCCATAACCTGGTGGGCCTTGGCCCAAGGGCAGGTCTGCATCAACCCCACCGTCTCCTGGATAACAGGTGTTTGAGACCCCGCACCGCCCAGATCTCTCCACCACAACCCCTTCCTCCTCTTCCCCTTAGCGACCAAACATGGCGGAGCATTCGGCTTGCGCTAGATTTTGAACAGATCTGTTTGTGGCCAAGGTTTTGAAGAAAAGGTAAGGGGCTGCCGGCTAATGAAGAGGAAGGGTGGTGGCGGAGGAGGGTGGGAGAAAGGGGCTTGGGTGGCGGGGGGTGGCGGCACATGGTGGCCATGGAGTTTGGAGATTAAGGTTTTATATTGAGAGAATATGAGGATATTCTGAATTTTTATTTTGGGCACTTATATATGTAAAATTTATTAATTGAACTTACATAAATCCAACACTCTTGTGTCGATCAAAAACACTATTCGGTTCCGTCTAGCCATTTATTCTCAATATATTCTTCACGCTCGCAACGTGCTCCGCGAACTAAAAATTAAAAACAAAATAAAATAAGGTGTTGTTAATCTCACAGAAAAATTTTATAGAGCAAAGCAAGTTGAATATTATTGACGATTTTACCTTCAAGTATTTAACATTTTCTCTCTCTTACCATTCTCTCTCTATCTGAGTCTCTCTATGAACTCAGCACGCCCTCTTTCTCATTTTTCATTTTTTGTAAATATAGATCACTCGCCCACAAATTATATCATGAAAGGTATCACCTTAATTTTTAGATCTAACTCTATTAACCGTCAATTGAACTTTTACTTGTGATCTTAAGTCAAGAGTCCGGAAATTTTATTGGGAGTTTATGTTGATTTTCAAAGTTAGAATTGGGATTCTAAATTTTTTGTTTGCAATCATAAATTTATCCACTTAGTTATGATTGCATAATTCTAAAATTAATTTTGAAATGTATATTATTCGAGTAAAAAAAAATCTCATTTGAATTTTTTTAATTCAAATATTATCGTAGGCAATCATAATAATTTCATGACTGGTAAATTTATCTTGGTTAATTCTTAAAATGATATTCAAACATACAATCACTGTAAAAAAAAATATAAAAGAGTGTTGATCACACGGGAGCGCGCCCGTGGCAATACTACGGGAGCGCCCCCCGTGGCTTCACAACAGCCACACATTTGGTGGGGCCCACTCAACAACAAATAAATAAATCACAGTGGATACCACGGGCGCGCTCCCGTGTGATCAACACTTAATATAAAAACACCATAGGTACTGTCACCACTGATAAATTTATCACTATTAAATTTATAAAATCAAGCCTTGATTGCTTGCTCTTGCAATCATTCACGCGGTGCCTTGTTGCAGGTATAGCACTTGTCAAGAAAGACATATTTATTGGCAACACAACCCTTAGCTCACAGCTTAGAGCTAAAAGCGCCCAAAAGCTTCTTCCCATCGTGATCGGGCTTCTTCGAATACTCGATCATGTTGGCCTTGACCACAAACTGGTTACCCAATTTTGAGGCGGACAATCAAATCCTCAAGACCATCTCCGTGCTCTTGTGCTTTAGGTATTTCTTAAAGTCCTTCCACAAGGGAGGAAACTTTTCAATAGCTGCAGCCAATTAGAATGATTTGCTCAAAACCATTACCTCTGCTTGAACTTTATGCAAAAGTACTTGATATTGCTTGATCTAGCTTATCGCAGTCTTAAAATCTACCATCTTCTTGTCCAAGAAACGGC
>BRYE01000023.1:2842500-2845000 GCA_030159115.1 Actinidia arguta var. hypoleuca
CATCAAAAACCATAATACCTCTCTCTCTCTCTCTCTCTCTCTCTCTCTAAATACGTATATATAAATTTATATGAATAAGTCTGGATTTGGGTTATAAATTTGGGCCTTGCCCGTGAAGAAAAAGAAATTGGGCCTGTGCCTAAGAAGAAAAAGAAATTGGGCCCAGAGTCATAATTTAATCATCTAACATATTGCTGGCCCATAAACAAGTTGTGTTCTAATTAAATTTGGCACGTGTCCAAGAAAAACAAATTGGTCCCAGTCGGAATTTTAACACCTTACATATTGCTGGCCCACAAACTTGTTGTGTTCTGATTTTTGTCCCAAACGGCCTAAAACTTCTCAAGACAGTTATAGAGAGAGAAAATGAATTATTTGGTTTTAGTGAGAGAGGAGACAGTTGCATTTGCAGTTATAGAGACTAGAGAGAGAAAATAAATATTTGGGTGAAATATATTGACTTCCCTTGATGTTCCGAATTAATACACAAAGTATCCTTAATATTTGAAAAATTACAATAACTTCTTCTGAGGTTTAAAACTTGTAATATATTTCTCTCATTTTACATTAACCATCCCTGAGGTTCTGACTTAATACACAAAGTACCCCTGATACTAATCGTCTATCAGCAAGATTGACTGCTCATCCAAGACGTCAGCTAAATAGTGGTTAGAATACCATATATGCTTTTTTTTGGACAAAGTTACTATATAACTCACAAGATAGTTACTGTAGCGCTTAGTCTGGTATTGTAGCTGATTGGGCTAATGAGCCGAACTGAGCAAGGAAGATAGTTAATGGACTGGGTCTAGCCCCAATTCTTTAGTGTAGCAGTATGGTCTCAGCCTGACCCGTAATCGGCCGAGCCCGTTACTATAGCGGATCGGTCCAACTCGAACCGTCCGTTTATGCACGTCTAACCAAAATACTGTTAGGAGACTTTTGTTATGTATATTTATTCCAAATCGAAACTATTCCGGACAATTAAAATAAATTTAAAAATTTAAATCAAAAATAATTTTAATGCAGAATATCTCCAAAAAAGGTAATGCTATAGTCACCACAATGTTTACCGAAGTGTTTACCGAAATGACCTAAACGACATCGTTTTGGATTTAAAACCAATTATGGCTTTTAATTTTTATTTTTTGTTTTGTTTTAAATCCAAAACGACGTCGTTTTAGTCATTTCGGTAAACACTTCGGTAAATATTGCGGTGACTGTAGTGTTACCAAAAAACAGATTATGTACCCCCTAGCAAAAAATAATTACATATTCTGAAACAGTAAAAATAAATCACAAACTGAACAGATTTAGAACCACAAAAAATTGTTTTTGAAACAGCCAGTAAAACAGTGTCTGTAATCTGTTCCAGTAAAGCACAATTCTGAAATCAGGGAAAACAGTTTCTGAACACTGAAATTTGAAACCTGATAATCCTGAAACAGTTGCTGAACAATCTGAAAACTATAATTCTGAAAAAAGTTTCTAAAAACCCTGTTTAAGGTGAAAACAAATTCTGAAACACTGAACCAGTTTTAAAACAAGAAACAGCTTTTGTTTCTAAAAATAAACCTGTTGTATTTTTTTTTAAACACAGCACCGAATACTGTTTTTCTAATAAAACAGTTTCGAAAAATCAGAAAGATAAAAACCGCAGAACAGCTTGTTGCCACACACAAAAAAAGTTTTTTTCCCAAACCGAAATCTACAGAACAATCTGCAAACCAGACAAACTTTTTTTTTTGTAACACTAAACAGAAATCAGAACATTTTCTGTAACTGGTGCTTAAAAAAAAACAGAACATATTTTCAGAATAGAAATCTGAAACCAGTTTTTGAATTAAAAAAAAAAAAAAAAACAGTTCCAGCAATTCAGATTGCAGAACAAAACAATTCCAGAAAATAAAAAAAATTGTAATATATTTAAAAAATAAATAAATTCTGTTTTGGGATAACCAAGGATTTAGGGGAAGGACCTAGATAAGCTAGGTTTCTCTCTATACCCCATACGCCGCTGGTCCGACAGACCCGACCCGAGCCAAGCTCAGGTTCGTGGGCTGTGGGATCTCATAGATGGGCTGGGCCTATACTTATTTTTGGATCCAGAAGATTTGAATTTTGAAACTACATTTATTGGGCTGCAACAACCACCCATTACAAAATTGATTATGTATTTACTGGGTTGCAACAACAACTACCAGTTACAGAATCATTCACCATTATCATTTGATTAATGGGCTGCATCAATTCCCCTATTGATTGATCCTCCACTACTTATAAATTGGAGTCTTTCTCTTTAGCATTGACACAAAGCAATAGGTTGACAGCACACATAATCTGAGAGAATCCTCCTCTTTCTAGTTTTTCGATTTTTTAAGAGAGATCAAAAACACCGCAGTTCGCTGTTCTGGTCAGTACGATGCGAGAAAAGAGATAAAATATTTTTTATATTTATGGAGGGTGAATAGTGACTCCTTACATGTGGGGAGCTATTGTA
>BRYE01000023.1:2860000-2867500 GCA_030159115.1 Actinidia arguta var. hypoleuca
ACAAAATATATATTATTCAAGTGTTCATAATCTAAACATATATAAAAAAACAAACTTTTAATCAATTTCAAAAAAAAAAGAAAGAGATATAATATTTACTTATTTTAATTAGTGTATTGAGCAAAAAAATCTTAAATTAAATAAAAAATTTATCATTTTTGTATAAAAAATAGCTTTAGGACGGAATCTTAATATTAATTTTAAAAATAAAAGATATAAATATTATTTTTAAAACTACAAGAAAAATAATTATATTTGTTATAAAGCTCAAGTGAGATTAGTGAAATTTTCCCTAGTATATTTGTAGATTCGCGTATTTGAATTCAATTAGTTTGTTATTACACTAACAAGTACTTTAAATATTAGGATATTTATCAAGCTTTTTTTCACTGAATTTCGCACGAGAGAGAATCCTTCAACAAAAATGCATTGTACACAACTTCAAATACACTTTACTTATATTTAGTGGGTCCTACAATGGGTCCAATGCGGTGGGACCCACCATTTACGATATGTGTGGTGGGAGTTGTTCTTGTAAGGTATGTGCACCTTACTCAATATACAAATATCAAAAGAATAAAGATAGAGACATTATTCTATCAGAATTTAATATTTTTTATTTACTTATGAAAGAAGTTTCAAAAAGTAATTTTTTTTTCAAATTTGGGGAAAAAATTTGTTGGAGACAAAAAAAATAACTAAATTATCGAGTAGTTTTTTTTTTTGTATTTAGTATTTTTTTTCTCAAATGAGAAGAAAATTTCTTGTTTAAATTTGAGAGAAAATAAACGCTGAAGACAAAAAAATAATAATTAATTTGTTGAGATTTTTTATTATTTTAAGTGAATTTTTTTAAATTAAATTAAAATTTTTATATTTGCAAACTCATCTAGTCCAATAAAATATATAAAATTATTTTAAAAAAATAAATCAATATAGGTAAAAATCTCAAGAAAATGCTCGGCCAAACTGAGCCTTCTTCTTTTTTAACGTTATTCATATTCCCAAAGGCGCGTGGGTATGGTAGAGGATTGAAAGTGCCCACCCTTACGAGGGCTCACCGTTGGTGAATGTTATGTATCAAGTAATAAAATTATGTAGTGTTAATTCACAAATTCATATATTAACGTTGATATATACCTACAATTTAAATATTGGGTACGATTTCCTTATAATTAGAAAGCGTATCCAGTAATATTTATGCTTGAATATTCTAATGACCGACCACTTTAAAATAATTGAATGTGAAATCTAAACGACGTGATTTGAATTCCCTAGTTATTTGCAATCAAACAACCCACTTTGTTTATGGTGGGGATTGTTTGAAACTACATAACGACTACCAAATTGGACACTAAAAAGCATGTTGACATCCTCTAAAGTGGTAGTTTCTTGGAGTGATCAAAACGACGTCATTTTCATAATGTTAAAATTTGTTTTTTGAGTGTTTAAAAAGACGTCGTTTTGATTTGTTGAAATTTTTGAGTTCCTCTCTCTCTACATTTCTTCACCCCTCTCTCTCTAAAGTTCAAAATGTCTATAGATTATCTACTCAGAGCTTCGAGAACTTTTGTTGGGCTTCATCATGGTGACACCAGATGAAGTCTCCGCTCTTGAACTCATCAGACAACACCTTTTGGGCGAATTCCCTCCCGTCAAGGATCTCAGCCACACCACCTCCATTCTCACTACACACGATGGCATGGTCAGCGTTACAATTGAAAATTCAAGCTCACCATCGGACTCGTTCTGATGGCCACAACTTCAATGAACGAAACAGTGCCAAAATTTTCAATTGCGTCTCCAATTCGATCAATTTCGACTGTAATCAGAACATTTTTTTGGAATTTGAGTCGAAATCTCGAATAATGGATCTTACGACGTCAAAGGAACTTAACGATACCAAAATTTTCGATTGTGTATCAGATTCGATCCATTTCGAGTGAAATCAAAACAATAGGTTCAAATTGGAGGCAAAATCGCAAATAATTGATCTTACGATTTTCACAAAGAAGAAAACTAAAAAAAAATAGCAAAATTAAAACGTCTTGTTACGAAAGGCCTGATCCATTTAGAGAGAAATTACATAAGTCCAGATCCACATCATGTTAGCTTAATATACATTGTTTGAAACTCATACCCTCTTAAAAACTTAAGTCTTGTAAGTGGTGAGTTCATCCAATGTATATTATGAGCCAACTATTTTTTTAATTATCCGATGTGGGACTTATTCTTCACACATGTCCTCAACAATCTCTCACTCATGTGTGATCAGTGCATTGACCTTACTCTCCCTTGAATTCGATCTACCAATTTGATCGTCCAAACTCCCTTTTAATCCTTGATCTATTATTCTCCAACATCAAACTCGGGCTTCTTTACCGCACTCACTCCATCGAGAGTCATCTACCATTACTCCATCGCGAGCACCTTACCACATGTTACACATGTTGCGTGCACCTTACTCCATCAAGAGTCACCTTAGATGTTTTCTGTTCAATTGAGAGTTTCTTGCAAGTTCATAATATCAGGGTGCATCGGCTCTGATACCATTTGTTGGAAGAGAGTTCGCTTCAAGAGTGTGTCTATGCGCTCACGCAAGACCCGATCTATTTGGAGAAAAATCACATAGATCCGGATCCACATCGTCTTGACTCAATATACACGTTGTTTTAATTACTCTAGGTACACTCCAAGAAACTACTACGTTAGAGGATCTTAACCCCTAAAAAGCGGTTTGAATGGACCGGACGGTGAAAATCGACCTGTAAACGTGGCAACTCAAGAAAAGGCAAGGTTCTTTAAATAGGTCAAGAGTTTACGGGGGAAAGCCCAATAGTTTCGGGTCCACTGCCCCGCTCCTTGGCTGGTTTTAAATTTCAGACCTGACTTAAAGGCTTGAAGGCTTTAAAAGGAAAGAAATTAGATGTTGGATAAAGCTGCCCCCCCTCGAAAAGGTCAAAAAATAAAGGTTCATTAAAAATCATATTCCCATTAAAGACAATATTTATTTTTATTATATTGGCATTTTTCTCTTCAGTTGTAATTTTAAAATAATTTTTTATTTTTTTCTAAGTTTTTTCACAATAATAGTTACTAAAGAGTAAAAATAAAATGAATGTTTTATATCAATTGGCAAGAAAATATAAATATTACATATGATGGTGGTGGGGCGGGGGCAAGGCCAGGGTGGATAGTGGGGGGTAGCGATTGCAGTTAGTTGGTGATAAATTTTTTCTATGATATTAGTATGTTATTTATCATTAAAATGAAATTTTTTCACTGAATAAATGGAATGAGTCGATGACCGTGCTCGTTATACTACACTTTCGTAACTAGCAACCATAATTTGTATTAAATACTACACGCATATTATCGTAATTATTTAGAATAATTCATAACTAACATTAAATACTTTCATAACTAACTACAATAATTTAAAATAACACTATATTTTCGTAATCAGTCATAATAATTCGTGACTCGCCTCAACAATTAATAATTAGACATAATAATTTATATTTTTTTAATTCAAAATTACCGAAAAATAAATAATAGAAAGTAGGCATTGGAAATGGCCAAATTGGTGACCCAAATGATACGCTTTGTACACAAGTGGTGGTATGGTTTTGAAGGGGGGTGGTTATTTTGCATTGGCAATTAAGCAGTTGTCTCCATTTGCGCAGAGAGGCGGTTGCCGGAATTGCTTGCGGCGGCAGCCTTCATCAGTGGGTGTTGTTTGCTTGCTACAAAAGGCGGTGGTTGACGCAGGGTTATGTTGAGTCTGGGTTGGCGACGTGGCTGTGCCTCAGCCGTTCCATAGCTCGTTAATGGCGTGTCCGAGGAAAATCGAAAGCCCAACGATAATAATCACCGAGTTTGAAATAAAACTATATTTTTTTTCCGGTTATTATTTTATTTTTCTGTTTGTCTTGATGACTGGTGAGTAAAAAAAATATTTTCAAAAAACAACTTAAATTCAAAATGGGTATGATTTAGATTCATTTTAATGATTCAAATCATTGTTATTATAGAGTTTGTTGAGTTCATCATCTATATTAAAAAATGCTAAAAACAGTTTAATAGGTTGTCGATAGTGTATAGAAAATTATGAAAAGTGTATAAAAATATGTGAAAGTGTTTTGAAAAGTGCATCGAAAATTATAATTTTTTTTATCATTTTGTGCTCCTTATTGATTGGGTGATCAATAGCAGGATCCTAAAAAAAATGGATTGATTGAACATCAATAATTACATAATCTAAACATATTTGTTTAAAAACGAATTAATGTTGAGTACGATTTTTTTTAATATACTATAAGACATATGACATCTGATCATTTGGTCACTTATGTTCGATCAACTTGATTTTTTGCATAGGCCACATGATCGGGAAACTCTGTAAATTAAATGGTTTGAATTAAAAAAATGGGCCAATGATAAATTCATAAAATGGCACTACACGACTATGGTGTCTTAGGGTACTACGGGAACTCCAAACTCAATTTTTATCAAGAAAATAAATTTAAATTTAAAATAAAATAATTTAAATTCATTTGAATGTGTGAGATCCTCGCGACAAAGTGAATCTGTACTGTACTATCCATAAATTTTTAGAATTAGAAAATATTTGTTAGTTCAAATTTATATACAATACACATTCGCCCGAACTGGCCCAAGCCCAAACCAATAACCCCTTTCAACGCCCAGCTAGAAAGCCCAATAACCCTAAATTGCCGCAACGTCCAAACTATGGTATATTCACACTTTTAAAAGAAAAAATTCCAGTTGAGGACTAAGAAATCCTCATTCAAGATTACATATCACAATATTACTTTGGATTTCCAATCATATATGGGATATTCTCCTAAAAAAATGTGTCTTGCTTTCGAATATTTAAAAAAAAAAAAAAATGAGTTGTGCCTTGGTTGAATTTCTATAGTGGGTATTATTGTATTTTAAATTTTCTCTATAGATTACGGTTACATATTCTTTTGCTTTAAATATGTGTTTCTAAGAGAGAGTGCGTGACGACCCTGACCCAGGATTAGTAAAAATCTCGTCATCGGTTAGTGGACAAACTCCACCTCAGGCCTACCTAATCCAATTTTGATATACCATTCTGATTTAATCATAACAAAATATAACATAAGAGAGGAATAATCTATAGAATTTTTAATCATACAATAAAAAATAACACAATCAAATATGTTTCAAGACCACGACTTAATGCTACAATAATCAACCAACAATGTTAAGTGAAATAATTACCAAATCAGCATGATCCAAAACACTCAAGTCCCAATACTTGCATTCAGCACGTGGATAAGCCATCCTAATGACTCACAACTCAATATTTAAAAATAAGGTTAAATAACGTCATAAACGATAAGCTCGTGTGAGTAATATTATACCAAAGCTATTAGTTTTACCATTGATTCAATTTTAAAGATTTCATGTAGTTCATATCATGTAGCTCACCCAACCACTAACAATAGATTATTAATGTAAATTGGGGCTAATTATAGATTTTTTCACATTGAAAATCATATTTTTTTGCAGAGTATACAATTTTTCTGGGCATTACCATTACACATACTAGCAGTCTCTTGCCATTTTTATTTGAAGTGCGAAGGCTAAACTTTCCAAATCTAAGAGATTCAAAACGAGTGATCTAAGTCCAACTTTAGAAGTCCAAAAAAGCTTGGGCAATCAACTATTATGGGTCCCGACCTCCTAAAATGCGGGCCCATGAATTGTGGGTCCAAAGCCCATTCCCTTTACATTCCTTTCTGAGCAAATCTCACTGTTGTTCCCTGTAGTTTATGTAGAACCCCACTTTGGTCTCTATAGTTTCAATTTAACTAATAGTTTTGTTAATCACAGCCTAGTGGTGGTGAATAATAAATGCTAAATTTTACATTTTCTCCACATGTTCTTATACACTTTTATAAATATTTATACACTTATTCCATAAATTAGTATATTTTTAGTTTTTTAGCATATTAACTACTAATATTGGGAGGTAGTTAGTATTTTTTTTAATTAATTATAACTCCATAGTATTCAATAAATTTCAATGAAATTTCTCCTTCAAAATTATGTGAAAATATTGATGAAATACGCAAGAAAGAAGAAAGACCAATTCAATTTTTGTTACTTCATAATATCCATATTGTTAGTCTATCATAAAAATTTTGAATATCTCAAAATGTATGTCCAGTTCAGTCAGTAAACAAATAAAATTATGCAAGTGTCTCTTCTACCCTTTATTTTCTATATATTTAATTGATATTTAAATGAAAATAAAAAATCAAATAAAATGATTACAGTGATAAGATTAAAAAGTCACTATAATGATTTTGTCTTTTTGATAAGTTTGATTCCCCCCAAAAGAACTATTAATATGGGACTTAGGGAGTATCATTTTTAATAGATTTAGATAAACGGTTCACATTACGAATGATTGGAAACTAAAGATTGTAATTGTTCACATTAGAATTATATGGACTTAAATGAAACTGTATAAACTACAGGGACCAATAGTAAAATTTAACTTTCTTTTTGCACTTTTCCCTCTTTCTCTCTCTTACGCCAACACGTGAACATAATTAGTTGATTCCGTCTATTAAGGCGGTGATATGGATATGGAAATGTTTCTCACGTAATACGCGTTCCATCCAACGGCTGTTATTGCACCGAACACTCTTCCAAGTATCGTGGCCGTGGATTTTATTTTTCCCATAAAATAATTAAAGCAAAATCGTTCACTGCACGTCCTTTTATGGTCTTCGTCAGTCCGAGCTGTCCAAACCCTGCAACGCAACGTGCATCTAACAAACAGATAAACCAATGACAAATTGCCACGTATACAAAATCCTTTTGAATTTAGTTTTTGTTTTTGTTTTTGTTTTCTGTTTCATTTCGTGGGAAAAAAATTTTTGTTTGTCGAATTTCGGAATATGTTTTTGGGCATTTTTCAAAAGAGAACTTATTTTTAAAAAATGTAGCAAAATATATTTTCATATTCTTGAAAACTAGGTTCCCTAAAAATTATTTAACAACGAAAAATAATTATTTGTTAAAAATGTCACGAAAAATGATTCTGGTAGAAAACACATGGATTTAGTTTTATGAAGTCTGTATCGATGCAATTCAAGTATTTTAGATCTTATTGTAGACTTATTTTGATAATTCAAATCATTTATAATATATACTTTGTCGTCAAGATAAGTACTTTAAAAAATATTTTAATCGGACACAATTAAGTATTCATTTATTATTATTTATAACTTAATAAATGAGTGTGACACACATAATTATATTCAATTTATCTTAATATAAATTAAATATTGATCAACTATTGATTCGTATACGATCAATGTTATTTTTTACAATATTAAAGTTATCAAATAAGTCTATAATATGAAATTTTTGAACCATCAAAATGAATCCAAAACATGCTCAAAATTCTTAGATTACACTGTTGCAACCCAATAA
>BRYE01000023.1:2912500-2917500 GCA_030159115.1 Actinidia arguta var. hypoleuca
CTTATGAGTTGTGGATCAAGTTGGAGGAGATGTACCAGGTGAAGACATCTTGGAACAAAGCCTTAGTGATGAGAAGGCTTTTGAATTTGAAGCTTCAGAGAGGGACTACAGTGACGAAACATACGAGCGAGTTCCAGAATTTGGTCAATTAGTTGGCGAGTGTTGACCTACAATTTGAGGATGAGATGCATGCCCTACTGCTTTTGAGTTCCTTACTAGAAAGTTGGGAGACATTTGTGGTTTCTCTCAGCAATTCAACATCGAATGGGAAGTTGACTACGAGTATTGTCAAGGATCTTCAATGAAGAGGCTCGGAAGAGAGAGATGGGCACAACAGATTAGAGTGAGTCACAGGCCCTACTCTCACAGGGAAACAGGGAACGAGGCCGAGGTTAAGGAAAAGGTCAAAGAAGGGGTACCGGTAGAGGACGACCGAGGTCACAACTGAGAAGTCGCACTTTTACATGTTTTTATTACAACCAGGAGAAGCATATCAAGAAGAATTGCCCAAAGTATAAAGCAAAGATGAATGATCAGTCTTCAAAGACAGCAACAACAACAATGATGGTTGTGGATGAGTGATGTTCTCTTAGCAGCATTGGCAGATGGAAAGTTAGATTGGATATTAGATTCAGGAAATGCTTACCACTTGTGCAGAGACAGAGAGATGTTCTCCACATATGCAGCATGCGAGAGACTTGTACACAACACGGTGAACAGAGTTGTTGGCAAAGGAATAGTCTGGTTCCGCATGGCAGACGGGAGGTCTTTGACATTGACCGAGGTAAGATATGTTCCTAGACTATGGAAAAATTTGATTTCCATGGGGATGCTAGATTCGAAGGGTTGCAATTTTGCAGTTAGTAGAGGAACTTTGAGAGTGTTCAAGGGAGGAAGGAAGACTTGAGCGTTATATTGACTAGAGGGGAGTATCCCGATAGGGGGAGCTACTGTCAGACATGGGTCCAGTTGTATTAGTAAGAAAAATGGACAAGAGAAGCAACAATTGCACACCTGGAGAATCCGGAGTGGTACAAGAGCGCAGGGAGATACTTTGAGATATGTGCAGAAGTCTGGCTAGATACGAGTGGTGCAACCAGTGCATGATGTCCAGAGAGAAGCTCAAAGGAAGGAGACAAAGTCAATTGTGAAAAGTTGTACAACGACGAGCGCGACAATGCAGAAACGAGTCTCTTTCGCTCTCGATTTGATTAGTGGCGATGATCTATCCAGTTGTGCACATAAGGGAGGAGAGATGGAGCCATAACAACTCGTAAAGTGACGTACTTTGCAGCACACCCTGGTGGGGGGTGTAGTGCACCTTGGTGAGAAGGTGCGAGCACTTCGGTATGGAGGTGCATACACTTCAGTGGGAAGTGGAGTAGCCCGTTGATGAGGGCAAGGTACCTCAGATGCTGTCTTGCAGATCTTATGGGGGAGCTAGACCAAAAGCTGTCAGAATGGACAACTTGAATACATCGGATTACCCTTCAGTGGGCTGGAGAGGAAGATTGTTGTGTCCAACCCACTTGGATGAGTCCAGCCCACATATTTGGGCCCAAGCCCAGTTGGCTCACATGGAGTGTCCATGTGAGAGTGAAATTCTCGAGTTACTTAGAACTCTTGAAAGGATTATCTCTTGAAGAGTTAATCTTGAGTTATGATATGTTTTCCTATATAGAATAGAATAACTATTAGGTATCAAATTAGTAGTCTATCACCTCCTTTCATTGGTCTATAAAAGGGAGGGTAGGGTGCTGAGACTTTTAAGGGTGTGAGCCATAAAAAGGTGTTGAAAGTGACAGGAAAGACAGAGAGAGATTGTGAGAGAGTGTGAGTTGAGAAAGTGAGTCTCCTCATTTGTAATCCCCTCGTTCGATTAGTCGATTATTGATTACTCTCTATGGACGCAGGCATCATTGGCCGAACCACGTAAATCTTTATTGTATTGTGTGTGGTTTGATTCGATTTTTTAGCACAACAGTTTTCCATACCCTCATGCTGAATTTTCATTGCAGTATCAAAATAGGCTGTCCAATGACATGACAGACACTGATACTGTAATATAACGGTCAAAGGCTTTGTGCAATGGTAAAGGCTTAGGCTGCCAAGAATTATATCTCAGAGGGTGATGTCCTTTATGAAACACTTAATCATTTCCAAGCTAGTCTGTAAGACTTATATTCTAATCCAACGGTTTGTACGAGGCCAGTTTCATTAGAATGCAAAGATATCCAACAATATCCAACAGTCGGGTCTATTTCCTAACAACATAAGCTTTATAAACACACAGTAATTAAACATGCTTCAAAGAAATTGAATCAGGAGATCATGGGTTTAAGTCTCAAAACATCTTTGTTCCGTTATATCTTTTATGTTCTCGGAAGTGAGGGTTAGGTTGCTCGATATAACATTTTATTTCCTTTAGGACGGCGATTAAACAAGTGTATACGATGACTTTCATATCAGAGCAAATATAATGAAGAAATACAAGTCATATTTCAATATCCTAAAGACATCTTTCTCGTCATATATGTGAAAATTACACAGGGATTCAATTCAACTGGTATGCGAAACCATCTCATGTTCATTTGAAATAACATTAAGGGTCATGATGGGCTATAGCAACAACAATTCAGGTTGAAGAAAGAATGAGTTATGTAATCTACCTTAAACCATGGCTGCCCAAAATAGCTAAGAATTCTCGGCTAGTAAGCCTTGTTATCTCCAACAACAAATTACGAACTTCCAAAAACGACATCTTCCGTGATTAACCTCTCTGCCATAGCCCTTTTCAATTTCATTATGAGACATAAGCATACGAATAAAGCATTCCGTGTTAATACACTAGAATCAGGAACAGACCAAAACATTTAACAAATTCAGGACTGCATAATTCCTACATTAACATCCGTACCCGCAACTTCATAAATTTTCACTACATATAAATACCTAGATTTAAAACATGTAGCCAATGAAAAATTTTCCCATACCTAATTTTCCACAAAATTATATGAAAGCACCAACGTAAGAATTCTTCCACTTCAAACTACTGATCCAAAAATAAATAAATTAAAATCTGCCAATTAGGGTTACGCATACTTTTCAAAGAATCATCAAGCGAAGAACATGGATCATAAACAAGGAATTACGAATTGAACTCTCTCGTACTATTTATACATATGATTATATTAGTTGTTGCTATTAAATCAAATGTAGAGAAAAGAAGAGAGCGGATTACCAGCTTGAGAGAGAGAGACAGAGAGAGAGAGAGAGAAACTCTACAGTCTACTAATGGCGGGAGACCAACTCTTTGCACCGCCTTTTCGATCAACGAACGACGCCGTTCTCATAATGGATTTCCTCTTCGACCAGGCCTGGGTCTGATAGCAATATCCACTGGCCTCTCAAGACCGAAACATAAAGGTTATGGGCCAGACCCAGTTCTAAAGTGGTCACTGGAGTTTATATGGGCTTTGAAAATAGAAAAAATAGAGGGGAAAAAGTATAGTAAGTACCCGAAAAAAAGAATTCGAAGCATATTGTTAGTGAATTGAAGGGGCAATGACATGCCCATCCCCACACCACCACTGCCGCCATCCCCGTCACCGCTGCCTCCTCCATCCTCATTATCACCGCCACCGCCATTGATATAAAATGTGGTCTAAATATGATTTGAAGTGAAAAAAATATAAAAACTTTAAAATTAATCATCAACTAATTATTTTCCGGGTTTAAGTTTGAACCATCCGGAGACTGAAATTTATTGATGTCCGAAACAAGGATTGGTACATGGAGATGGGACGATGTAATTAAAATGCTTACAAGACTATGGATGCGTCAGAGGATTGAGACGCAGACATTGCACTTTGCTATTCTAATATTGTTTTTTTTTTCTTCTTTTTTTTTTTTTTTTTTTTTATAGTATATACTAGCAAAAAACCGTGTTATGCACTGATAAAATATGTAAAATCACATTAATTAATTTAATATTCAAACGGTAGTGATGAGATGAAAAAAAATTGTTTTTTGTGCATATGTTAAAAAATCATCAATCTTATGTTAAAAAAAAATAATTTTAATGAAATATTAATAGAATTTTTTGAAACCTTTTTCAATTGGACAAACCTCGTTAAGATATTATTAAAATACTTTTTATTTGAATTAACTATTTATTTTTATATTAGTTTTAATATAAAAGTCAAACAAACCATAATAAAATACTATTAATATGTTTTTCATTTAAGATGATATTTAATTTATTTTATGTTAATTTAAATATGGTAGTGAATGGAGCATATACCCATGCTATGCACAAATTTTTTTATAAAAAATAAAAATAAAAATAAAAATAAAAATAAAAATAAAAATAAAAATAAAAATAAAAATAAAAATAAAAATAAAAACAATATTTTACAACAAAAATAAATAAATAAGTAATGTATATAATAGTATCTATGGTATTATTTAATTTCCTTGCATAGTTTCTATTTAAGGAGTTTACTGTTTACCTTACAAAATATAGTATAGACTTTTAAAATGGAAGCCAAATAAACCATATTTAAATAGACTATTAACATACCTTATATATAAGATGAGTTTTGATTTATTTTATTTTATTTAAAAAATAAGTAAATGAAAGAAAAAGTCCCTCTACAATAATAGATAGATAGATACAAAAGTATAGTTAAATGGATATGAATCTAAACCGAACAAATTTTAGGCTTTTTAAGCTTGAGCAGTGTAAAATGACATACAAGTTTGGGATTGGGTGAAGATTTTAGAGTCCAAATTAAAATCGGGTTAAGCTCCAGCAAAAGTCTCGATCAGATATAATAAGTGACCCGAGATTGGGTGTTTTTTTTTAATCAACCCGAGATTGAATTCTATTATGTTATATAATCGGGTTGGACTCTAGTAGAATTTCTCTATTATGTATTATTATTATAAGATATTTTAAAATTTCTCTACATTTTGGGGGTACATTACTGAGGTCGGAT
>BRYE01000023.1:2962500-2965000 GCA_030159115.1 Actinidia arguta var. hypoleuca
CAATCCCGGCAATACCAATAAAAGAAGTCTACAAGCAGAGAACAACGAACAAGAATAACCATAGCTTCGTTTGTTTAAAACACACCCAAATAAATAATAAATAAATAACTGAAGATGAATCAAAAGAAAGAATTTGAACTTACAGCCATTTCACCCCACCAAACTTGTCAATGAAAATCAGAATCGCAGAGAAGAATCCTTGAGAGAGACGGGATTTTTCAGAAACCCAATTCACAGATTATTCAGAGCTCTCTCTGCTGATGAATCCTTGCACAGAAACAGAGGAGAGAGAGAGAGGAGAGAGAGGGCGTTATCAATCCTTGACCACCAAGGAGGACCGCACACACGGAGACAACTCAGTTTCGAAAGGGGTGTAAAAACTTAGTTAGGATGTCTTCGTCATCCAAGGTCGGAAAGAAAGAGAAAGGAAATATAATTTCATTATTTTCAATGTTTTGTTCTTAGCTTGAAAATTAAAAAAGAAAAAGAAAAAGAAAAATATGGGAGACTTTTCAGTTTTCTCCTACTCTATGTTTTATTTATTTTCATTTTTAATTGAAATTTGAAATTACTTTAGCATTTTGTTTCCTTTTTTAAAATCCAACAAAGGAAAGTTTGTTTGTTTGTTTTTCGTTGAAAAAAAAAATTAAATGTCAAAATATTATTTTATTGACCTTTTTTACTCATCTTGAAATGTGTTGTAAATTGCAAATGATAAATACCAAATTATTGTTTTAATATTTTAATAATTTAAATTTGAAAAGTGACGAGAAATTCCAAGTCAAATTTGAGAGGTGAGTTTGTAATTGAGTAATTTGCTGGATCGCGTAAATCCTGGATGAATCACGATTTTTTATATGTACTTAATTTGCTGGATAATTGTGTTTGGATTAATAATTTAACAGAGAAAAATAAATATAAATAAATAAATAAAAGATTTAACTGATCAAATTTAATCTTTATTTTATTTTTTTCAGCAAATAATCCCTCCATGTATTTTGAACTAAATACAAAACAAAATAATTTAGATTGAACTATGCAGTTTATACACTATGGCAAGTGGGGTCAATTGACCTCATTGGAAAAAAAATTACACTATTATTCTTAATGTAATTTATCATAAATATAATTTTAACTCCATAAAAAAATAATAATTTGTCATAAATTATACAATTTATGACCCCGCTGAACTTAAGTTATAGCAATTGTGATCTTGGTTGAATCTAAATTTTGATAATTTTGATCCCCCAAAAAATAGTAATTTGTCTTAAACTTTATAATTTTGACACGCTAAACATAAATTTCGACAATTTTAACCCACTAAACTTAAGTATTAACTCTGCCCCTGATGGTGGGCCAGCCCATAAGTCCACAAAAAGGACCTCTTTGCAAATCATACATGTAAAAAGAAAGAAAAAAAAAGTTAATAGAACATCAATAATCACATAATAAATATCACATTTTTAGTAAATACTAACCTATCAACCTTGATATAAATTTTAAATAGACAAATTAACAGTAATAATTTTTTTTAGCAGAAAATAATAAATTATCAATATATATTTATATTGAGAAATAATCAGCTTCTAAATTATGGTCACAATATAACAAATACGAAATTATTAACAATTTTTTAAAAAGAGAAGATAAGAAGTTATCAACTAAACAATAAATTTTTTAAAAATATTTACTTAGTGCAAATTAAAATAAAAATATCAATTCCAATTGAACAACAAATATGGAGAAAATATCAAATCAAAACTCTACATGACAAATATCAAATATTTACTTTGTGCAAATTTAAAAAGTGCCATATATAATACAATTAATTCATAACTACTAAGAAATAATCAACTTCTAAGTTGACTAAAGAACTTTTATAAATACAAATTTGGACTCGGAGTTTATGTGTATATTAGTTATTATATTTAGGGTGAGGCAAAAAATACTATTTTTTTTATCAATCATTTTTTTCTTTTATCGTTTATAAAAAAATTTGAATATTGATAATTTGATGATTGTTTTTTATATATTTTTTTATATATAAAAATATATTAACAATTAATGATAACATTCAATTGATTGTTGAAGATGATATTAATAATTTCAGGTTTATAAGAAGGGTATTTCAAGTAAAATTTTTGAATATTAAACTTTATCCACCAACAGAATAAATAAATAAATGTAGGGGGATTTATCAACCGGTGACCGACGCATTCGGTAAGCCCTCGGCACAGGAGGCCGTTCGAAACTGTCGAAAAGTTCTTGGCTGTTTGTTTTAACCGTTCAAAATTTGTGTTTACCGGTCAAATTATTCTTGGTCATTTGACACGATGTGTTCAAACTTGAAAGTCAAAAAGGTATAAATTTAGTTTGTATTCATTTATTTTTATTTATTTATTGTTATTTTTTTCTGATAATATTTTTTATACTCTCATTTTTTCTAATTACATTTTATTTTTTAGGATATTTGGTTGGTAAAATGTAATACCCCAACTCG
>BRYE01000023.1:3000000-3002500 GCA_030159115.1 Actinidia arguta var. hypoleuca
TTCAGGTTCTCAAGCAGGAGAAAATGGTACTTCCAGACCCATTTCAAACACCCAATTTAGATGCAGTGTTATCAGCAATAATATGAAACGGATAAGAGAAGATGATACGGTGATTACTGCTCCTTGCAAAAAGACCCAATAGTAACAAAGAGGCAATGCAAAAGGACTTATTAGATGATAACCTGCACCATCTTTATTTGCTTCTGTCGATTCATGTTCGAATCTAACTCTGTAAATGCCAAGAGATGAGAGACAAAACACAAAAATCTTCTAAACGGGTATGTAATACTAGGTGTGGCTGAAAGGGAGACATAGGGATACTGGTATATATGCAGGTGGTGGTGTTTCTATCAATGTTATTTCTTTTCTCCCACTGAATTTTGAGAAAAATAGTGTACAGAAGTTTCTCCTAGTCATGGATTATTACATTGCTGTTAATAATCAACTGAGTCCTTAACTTGGTAAGAAAATGAAAGTTATTTGCTTGGTGGTTCATTTTGCTTTCCTTGGTGGTGCTTTTTGTGGTTGTGAAAGCAGCTTAAGAAAGACACTGCCATTTTTTCCGAAGGGTAGCTAACAATAGTTTACATCACTTGGGTGGTGAATGAGTTATGATTTAATATAATGTCGGGTCATTTTTACTGAAAAGGTTAAGATTAGGGTTGGATATAAAATTTTATATGGTATCAATTAACCCCACATTATGATGACATATCCAATAAAAAAAAGTTGTACGATAAATACATAAAAGGAGGCTTGAGGAGAGTGTTAGAAGAGCATTAGTCTTGCATTGTAACATTGCTTGCTTGCTTTGGTGTTGACTAAGTTTTGAGTTATGACTTAATATAATATTGGGAAGTTTTTCTAATTTTTAGTTAGATATAAAGTTTTACATTTATACTTTTATAAAGTGAGCATTCGAGTTTGTGTGAATTCAAAATTAAGGTTGACTCGCATTTTTTGCTTTTTAAAAGTACTCATTTGTGTAATTATCAGAAATCGCTTCATGTTACAACAATTGCTAGAAAAATAAAAACAAAAACTAAATATGCACACGTATTGCATGAATATTGCATGAATATTCACCGTTAGTTAATGAAATGTATTCTATTATTTTTTGTTTTTTAAATATGATTTTTTTTAATTTTTTCGATTCTTCTGCTTAAGAAAATCGGAAAAAAAAATCTGTGTATTCAAGAATTACTACCATCACAATTAAATCTAGCTTCATCAATCCTATCACATTAGTAATTGACATGCTCTAGCTCTAGTCTCATTTTTCATATGTTTTTAGTCAACTTTTATATATATTCTAATATTTTTCTTTTGTCCATTGACAGTGACGACCATTATCTTAAGCGGCTAAAGACGTGGAAAAAAAAATGGCTTTTGTCACCATTTCACAAATACATATATTAATGTTTTTTTTCATTAATTATTCAATAAAGAAAAAAATGTTAGATTCTTTTACTTTTGTTCATTTCCTTTCCCTTTAATTAATGAAAAACTCCGAATAATAAAAGATTACTTGATGGTGAAACTAATTTTATTCTAATCTATCTAAAATTTGATTTATTAGTAATAATAACGTCTTTATGGGCCTGTGTTGATAATGTTTATGGTTCCATTTTTCTATTTTTTCTATAAATAATTTTTTTTTATTTAAAAACAAAAACAAAAATATATTTGGTGCACACACAAATTGGAAAACTCGTTTAATTTGTAAACAAGTGAATGGGTGATCGAAGGGGGTGGTGACCAGGGGAAATGAGTTACATCGAAGCTCTTGCCGAAGTAGGCCAGTGGCCAAAGTGGGGAGATTGTCGGTAGATCGCCGGAGACGGTGTTCGGAATTTTGGGGACCAAATAAATTAGGAATCACAAAAGAGTCACTAGAGATCGTTGGGTTGGGTTGGGTTAAATAGTTGGAAGAGGGAGGATAGAATAAAAAGTTGTTTTCAAAAATAATGAAAACATCTTTCTTATACTTCACAAATTTTAAGAACTTTTAAAATTGTTATTGTCTTGTGAAAACAATTTCCATTACCAAAAACACTTTTATTCACATTTTACATTTCCTAAATACCAAAAATTGTAAAAACTAAGATTATGAGTTACCAAATATAACCCAAGTATATTTAATTTATAATAAATGTTACTAACACAAATATTTATATACACAAGTATAGATATTTTTTTACATGAGTTGTGCAGATTCCACACTCAAATATCTATACGCACAAATATGCTCGTTATCTGACACGAGTTGTGTAGGACCCACAACCACACAACTCATGTGAGAGAGTACGCACACTTACCATATGTTTGAGTTGGGCCCAATTTGAGGTATTGTTTTGATTTTTTTTGTCTTTAGTGTTTTTTTTTTTTACTATTTGATCAAAATTTATACTTTTTAGTTTCTCTTGACGAGACGAGTCTGAAAAAATTTACTAAAGAAAAAAATTATTTTTAAATGTTTTTTTAGTGATATTTGTTAAAT
>BRYE01000023.1:3025000-3032500 GCA_030159115.1 Actinidia arguta var. hypoleuca
GAAAAATACTATAATGATCTTCAAGGACTTTGGCGTGAGATTGATTTTTTTCACCCAAATTCGATGAAGTGCGTTTCTGATATTCAGCAATATAACAACCTACTTCAGGAAGACCGAGTGTATGTCTTCTTGGATGGCCTCGACGATCGGCTTGACAAAATTTGAGGTGATGTTCTACAGATGCAACCTTTTCCTACGGTTGAACAAGTGTATGCTCATGTTCGTCGGGAAGTTGTTCGGCAAGCGGTCATGATAACTAGTGGCACCAGCTATTTTGGCCTCGAAAGGCCTCAAGCTGGGACAACCCACCCTGGGTTCTACTAGATCTCTTTCTCTGGGCAGTGGGAAGGCCAATACGTCCGCCAAACCGTGAGTCCCTTCTGATGGAGCTAAATGTTCACATTGTGGCAATTCGAAGCATGCCCGTGAGAATTGCTTCAAACTACACGGCTATCCCGACTGGTGGAATGAACTTTAGGCCCGAAAATGACATGATACTGTTGGCAATGATGGAGGGTCGGGTAAGGCTGCAATGGTTACAACAGAGTCGCATCTTTCCCTCACACCTCCTATTGAGACTTGCCAAGGTGATTTGTCACTCACGGATCCAGGTAAATATGGTCATGCACTATGTACTCCGCATCGAGATGCCGATAACAATGCATGGATACTTGATTATGGGGCCACTGACCACATGACATTTGACGTTGTAGATTTTTCACAGACCTCCACACCGAGGCGTACTAGTATTGCAAACGCCAATGGGGTTATTTATCCGGTCACAGGGGCCGGCACTGTGATGCTCTCACCTGCTTTAAACTTATCCAATACTTTGCTTGTTCCCCATCTCTCCCATAAATTGTTATCCGTTAGCCAAGTTACCTCAGACCTGAATTGAATTGTACTTATTTATCCTACCTTTTGTCTTCTTCAGGATATTCTCACTATGGAGATCATTGGGCATGGTACTAAGAGGGGGGTTATATTACATGGATGATTTTAGTATGGGCCGAGCACATCACATGCATCATCCGATTGGCATCAAAGAGTGACAAATTTGGCTTTGGCATCGTCGGTTAGGACATCCGTCATTTGGGTATATGAAGCATTTGTTTCCTGATTTGTTCTCACATGTGTCGAATCATGACCTAAAATGTGAAACTTGCATATTTGCTAAAAGTCATAGAATTACCTATCCTTTGAGTATGAATAAAAGTGATGTCCCCTTTGCTTTAATTCACTCAGATGTGTGGGGTCCTTCTCCTGTTTCTACTATGTCTGGTATTCGCTGGTTTGTGATATTTGTAGATGATTATACTCGCATGACTTGGCTCTACTTGCTCAAACATAAAGATGAAGTACTAAATGTGTTTTATTCCTTCAGTGCAATGGTTCAAACTCAATTCTCAGCTAAGATTCAGATTCAAATTCTCAGATCCGATAATGGTGGCGAATATGTAAATCAATGACTTCATGACTATTTTCATCACCATGGACTTATTCATGAAACATCATGCACACAGACTCCGCAGCAAAATGGTGTCGCTGAGAAAAAAAATCGTCACATCCTTGAAATTGCCCGAGCTCTATTAATTAGAGCTCACGTGCTCAGCAGATATTGGGTTGATGTTATTGCCATGGCTGTGTATCTCCTCAATCGGATGTCATCCAAAGTCTTGAATTTTAAGACTCCACTACAGACTCTTTCGACCTATGTTCACTTGCCTACAATATTGCTGATTCCTCCTTGGATCTTTGGATGCGTCGCATTTGTACACCTCCATAAGAATCAGTGCACAAAGCTTGATCCGTGTGCCATCCGATGTCTCTTCGTGGGGTATGCCTCACATCAGAAATGATATCGATGCTATGATCCAGCCACCAAACGCACCTATGTGACTATGGATGTCACGTTTCTAGAATCCGAAACTTTTTTTTTCCCCATTGTCCACTTCTCCTCTTTAGGGGGAGATACGAGATGAAAGAGCTGAATTGGTTAAAATTTGACTAGCCGGGGTTTAATGAGTCGGGGCTAATGACAATGAAATTCAGGTCAATGAGGAATAGAATACAGAACCGAATGTGCCTAAAGAAGTTGATATAGCTCATACACCACCTGAAGCTGATAAAAAACACCCATTCTCCTTAGTCCTGAAGACCCATCTCCTGAGAATATCTCTGAGGTAAGCTCTCCTATCACACCTCACAATTCTAATGATATGAATACCCCTGTTGACTATACCTTACCTTTTGGGAACAATCGGGGAAAACCACAAAATATATATTCTCCAGATATTATGGAACGAAGGTCAAAGTACCTGATCGCCAACTATGTGTCCACAAAAAGAATTTTCGAGCCACTCAAAACATTTGTGCATGAACTTTCTAATGATATGAATACCCCTGTTGGCTATATCTTACCTTTCAGGAACAATCGGGGAAAACCACCAAATAGATATTCTCCAGATATTATGGAACGAAGTTCAAAGTACCCGATCGCCAACTATGTGTCCGCAAAAAGACTTTCCAAGCCACTCAAAACAGTTGTGCATGAACTTTCTACACGTTGGATTCCTATCAGCACTCATGAAGCCTTGACCGACCCTAAGTGGAGTCAGGCTATGAAGGAAGAGATGGAAGCATTGCTGAAAAATGAAACATGGACTCTTGTTCCTTTACCCGAGGGAAAAAATGGTGGGGTGTAAATGGGTGTTCTCCATCAAACACAAAGAAGATGGATCAATTGAAAGATATAAAGCAAGACTGGTAGCAAAAGGCCATACACAGACATACGGCATAGACTATCAAGAAACCTTCTCACCAGTGGCCAAGTTAAATACAATTAGAGTTTTGTTATCTCTCACAGAAAATCTTGATTGGCCATTGCACCAGTTTGACGTAAAGAATGCCTTCCTCCATGGTGATCTTGAGAAGGAAGTCTTCATGGAGATCTTACCGGGCTATACGGCAACTTCCGAGACTGAGGTGGTGTGCAAATTACAGCGGGCACTGTATGGCTTGAAGTAATCACCCTGAGCATGGTTCGGGAGGTTCAGCTTAGCAATGAAGAAATGCGGATTTCAACAAAGCAATTCATACCATACACTATTCTTGAAGCATCAACTGGGCAAGGCTACGGCTTTGATAGTTTATGTAGACGACATGATTATTATAGGAGATGACCCAGAAGAAATATCAAGACTCCAAAAGCAATTGGCGAATGAATTTGAGATGAAGAATCTTGGAGGACTTAAATATTTTTTGGGAATTGAAGTTGCTAGATCAAAGCAAGGTATATTTCTTTCCCAACGAAAATATATCCTAGACTTATTATCAAAGGTGGAACTACTGGAATGTAAACCTGTAGACACACCAATTGTCCAAAACTACAGACTTGGACAATACCCATGTCAAGTGCCAACAGACAAAGAGAGGTACCAAAGACTGGTTGGGAAACTCATTTATCTCTCACATACTCGCCCTGATATCTCTTATGCCGTAAGCGTAGTAAGTCAATTCATGCATTGTTTGAGTAAAGATCGCATGGATGCAGTAATCCGAATTCTTAGATACTTAAAGTCCTCTCTTAGAAAAGGACTTATGTTTTCAAAGAATAATCACTTAAGGGTGGACGGCTATACAGACGTAGATTGGGCAGGGAATATCTCAGACAGGAAGTCCACCTCGGGATACTTTATTTTTGTTGGCAGGAACTTTGTTACATGGAAAAGTAAGGAGCAAAAGGTGGTGGCTTTGTCAAGTGTTGAAGCCGAGTTCCGAGGGATGGCTAAGGACCTTTGTGAGCTTCTCTGGCTCAGAAGACTGTTAACAGAAGTTGGCTTTGCGCCAAGCTGTGAAATGGACCTATTATGCGACAACAAGGCTACTATTGATATTTCTCACAACCTTATCTAGCATAATCGGACCAAACATATAGAGGTAGATCGGCATTTCATCAAACAAAACCTTGAAACCAAGATAATCTGATTTCCTTTTGTCAAGTCCGAAAACTAGTTAGGAGACATACTGATGAAAGCTGTATGCGGCAAGAACTTCTACAACTCACTTGACAAGTTGGGCATAAGAGACTTGTATGCACCAACTTTAGGGGGAGTGTTGGCGTGAGTTGGCATTAGAGAGATTATAGGAGTGAAATCCCTTGAGTTAAGAGATTAGAGAGATTATAGGAATTGATCTTTATCCTCTGAACCTTGCATGTAAATCCCTTGAGTTAAGGGATTGGATAGGAACTGATCTTTGTCCTCGCCATGAAAGATGTATATCCAAGTATAGATAAATTTTCTTTTCTTTTCTTTTATAAATACACCGAGTCTTTTGTAAAAGAGATTATGAATGAAAATACAAAAGTTTGACATGGCAACCCGATAGGTGCCCTGTTCATCCAAAGGTTGCTAAAGGCTGGTTTTCATCTAGATAAACTGTTATACGTGGCATATTTATTACTGATTCTTCATTAGTGAGACTATCATAGTCATTTTCCATGGAGATTATCACCATACAAGGGATTCATGGAAAAGCTGAGTTTTTTAGAGTCTTAGGTACAACAAATGTAATGTACCAATACAAATAAGACAACTTATGTAGGATAAGGTGGGGCAGTAATACTTCAGACTTATTCACCAAAATAAACACACACTGCAAAAATCACATTTTTTCCCACAAGCCTCGGTAGTCTTTGTACTTTGAAATCAAGAAACATGAAAGTGCCCTACCTGCACTTTTGGATACGTGGTTAAAGAAAACGAAAGAAAATCTTGGTTTGAGCTCTCTCTCTCTCTCCCACACATACACTGTAATGTACGTGTTGCTTACATTGTGCTTACCCACAGTTTTTGTTGTTGCACTCGTACAGTAAGCTTGTTTCTATTTGACATTGCTTTAAACACTTTGCTTAACATTGACAAGTACATTGTGTCTGTTTTTAGCATTGCTTTATGCTTACCCAAACATGCTGCAAGAGTGAACAAGTTTTAGACTGCCGATAAATCCTATTCCGGTTTGAATTTTTGTTTTTTGAAGCTCTGGTTTGAAATTTATTACTATCAAATTTGTGGATGAAATCGAAATCCCAACTGAATGGCCTAATGTCTGAGCTTTGATGATGTTCTGAAAGCTAGTACAATCTTCAGTTTTTAGATGAAATGATATGAGAAGGTAATGTCGTTGTCATTGCAAATACCAAGCTTCTCTAAAGTTTATGGTTTAAACTTTATGGTAAAGTTTGCAAATTGTGGCCCCAACCTGAACCTACATCCATGATCCCAACCATTCATCTTGTAAGACCCGCCAAGGTGATCATCTATGCAAGAAAATCAAGTCGATTGCTATCGATAGCTACGTGATCAACTCATTTTTGGAAAGATAGCAAATATAATTCTCAGAATAGACCGGCTTTTTTGTTTTTGGATCAACCCGATTTTTTGCATTGATGATCTTCTCATGCCTTATAAGATAAAAAGTTTAGATCATTGAAGCGATTCTAGGTCCACATCGCACCAACTTTACTCTAAAGTTCAAATACTTGGCCCTAATAATGGTTGTGGATGGTAATGAGTGATGTGGGTTCCCTATAGTAATGCAGAGAGTCTATATTGCATGTCCCCCTGCATTCAATGACACATTAAAAGTGTGTAGGTACTCAAAAAATAAAAAACTGGATCTTATTGAAATCTTGGTTTTGTAGGCCCCCCCACAAGTGAACATGAACAATGAAGTAGTACCTTGCTAGAGAAAGAAGTTATAACTTTGTATTGTGAGATGGTTTTATATTTCTTTCAGCGTTACTATTAGGACTCTCTTACGGATAGAGGTAAAAGTCATACGATCGAATATTTGTCGGGTTATTTTGTGATTTTATCATCGTCCTAGGCCTTTGATGGGGACCCAGGGCCATACAGGGGTCCGGAGATGGCACAAATAGCACCTCTGGCCCAATTTCTTCGGAACCATTTATTGTAGTTTCGGACTAAAGTTTGGGGAGAGATCGAGGCTGTGAGAACTCAGTCCCACATAGACTCCAAGATATATAGTAACTTCGAGCATATACTTTTAGGCTGTGATGGTAGCTCTTTTGTGAGATTGTCATGAATTCTCTTGAATGTAAGTTGTTACATAGGCTGTAATATGAGACGGAGCATAAAGCGGTCAAGTGTTGTAATTCTTACTTATTGTTTATAGTGGATTTCTTTTCTCTCTTTCCGCCGTGGTTCTGTATGTATAGGCATACCGTCAAACTACGTAAATTCTAGTATTCTCTTGTTTGGTTAATTGTTTCACTTATCTTTACGACTTTGTGTAGATCTAAAACAAAAAAATTGTAAACTCTCCAAACAGATCTTAATGCGATTCAGTTCTCCATCTTTATTCTGTAGATCAATATTGCAGCACAAGTGGCTCGTGAAATTTTATGTGACAATTGTATGCGTTTGGTAAATAATTTTGCATTAGTGGAAAACATTACTCAGTATTCCTACTAGTATATGTCATTTCATGAACTTTTTCATCGTTATGAAAATATTCTCTCTGCTTCCTACTGTTTTGAGATTCCTCTAACCAAAGTCATTTTCATCATCAGCGACTCAAAAGATAACCTGTCAATTATTATCTCGTGTCTATGGTTGGCGTGCGTAACAACTGTGTAAAACGATCATATTTCCTTTCTTCTTTTGTTTTTTTGGGTGAGAACGGATTGTCGGTAACAAATACAACCGCCTCGTCTGTGATTCAGAGATAGCACGGATTTATCTTATTTTTAAAATTAATATAAAAAAATTTTAAGTTAAATTTTATACTAAAATGACAAGATTGTCCTTTGATTTAGGACTTTCAAAATTCTTTCTCAATACACCAAATAAAATATTCAAATTAATTTTTATAAATTCTTTTAGTGATAACAAAATTTTATTTTTTAAGAATATTTTGATTACGAGTACTTAAAAGTAAGAATTATTTAGATTATTTAAAAAAAAAAAAAATTTTGATAAAGAATGAAAATAAAATAATTTACCAATAAATGGTATTTTTAAAAGAAAAAAGAGATTATTTATTTATTTTAATGGGTGTATTGAGAAAATAAATTTTAAAACCCTAAATTTAAAGGTAATTTATTATTTTTGCACAAAAATTAGTTTTAGTGGGTTATCTTGATAATAGTTTTAAAAGTAAAAGAAGTTAGTGTTATTTTTAAAACTATCTGGGAGATAGGAGGTGATTGTACCTGTCAAAAATCTCATAAGATCATTGAAATTTAACCCTTTTTTTAAAACTCTATTAAACATAAATTTGTTTTAAAAAAATTTTGTCTTCCTAATTAACGCTCAGTCCGCACATTTTGCAAATAGTTATATATTTTTACATGTTTTAATATACTTTCACGAATTTTACACACTTTTATTCATATCAATACATTTTATTCTATTAACCATTTCCCATTGAGTGCATGTTTTATAATATATTGTTACAAAGTTAGTTTTAAGAAAA
>BRYE01000023.1:3037500-3040000 GCA_030159115.1 Actinidia arguta var. hypoleuca
GACCAACTTATTAGATACAAATTTTGTAATCATGCACTTGGATTTTTAGATTTTAAAAATAAATTAAAGTTATTAAACGAACCAAACTATTCGAACTTAGCTCGTGATCGGCTCATTAAAAGCTCGTTTAAGATCGATTCGCTTGATAAATAAACCAAGCTCATAAATATTTTTAAAACTCGTTAAGATTTTAAATAAAGTTTGAACAATATTCAACTACTCATTAAGCTTACACTAATGTTTAAAAAATTCAAACTACTCGTAATCGGTTCAATTAAATCTCGTTTTGATATCATAAACAAATCAAGTTTAAAAATATTTTTAAAACTCGTTAAGTTTTTAAACCAAACATGAATAATCTATTGTTCAGTTCGTTTAAGAAACTCGAGTTTGATTCGTGATTGGTTCGAATAAAGCTTGTTTGAGATTGATTCGCTTGTAAATAAATCAAAACTTGTTAAATTTTAAACCAAACTTAAATAATTTATTGTTTGACTCGTGTATCATCCGTGCTCCGAGGTGGCCGGCTTAAGATAAGCTCTCACTAATAAAATAGAACCTACGACCCGTGTAAGGATTAATTTTTTTATAGCATAATAATGTTAAGTTTGTTTATGTTAAATGGTAAGATATTATTGTTGTTGTTTTTAGGCAACTACTATTGGGAACATAGAATCTTATCTTTAGCTTGATATTATGTACCAAAAAATGACATAGAATCAACCTTTTTTTAATCATTTTTCATGGGCCACCTAATTATATACAACACTTAGTGCATGCTTGACTAATGAATTTGCCAGCTATAATGTGGGGACTATTATGGATGCCTTAATTAAATGTAGGGTAGATTTAGGCATTAGCCCATGTAGTTTGACCAAAGTGTCATTTTAATCCCTATTATTTCAATTTGAATAATTAGAATCATGTACCTTGAATTTGGTTTCAACGTTCGTGGTCCCTCCATCAATTCGTGTTAACAATTTAGATGGAAATGAAGCATTTGAAAACTCAGGTGGCTATTTTTAGGGACCAAAATGAAATTTTAGCCAAAATATAGGAACCAATTATGCTAAAATTGCCTTCTAATATAGTTATATAAACTTCACATGTTCACTTTTTGTTCAAATTCTAAATGAGAATTGATGAAGAAGGGACCACTTTGAATCTAAATTGAAGTTGCAAGGTTTTAATTGTTCAAATCAAAACTATAAAGCCCAAAATATGATTTTAGTCAAACTATAGGCATGAGCATTTGACAAATGGGTTGGTCCGCTGAGAGTTTTTTTTGCGGGTGCCCGATGTACTTGGGCCGGGCTCACTCAAACGGCCTAAACCAGAGCATAGAGATCTAACTCAAAGTCCAGAATACCCTGGGGCTTGTGGGTAGGGCCCGGACCTAAGTATTTGACAAATGGATTGGTTCGCTGAGACTTATTTTGAGGGAGCCTGATGTAATTGTGCTTGGCTCACTGAAACCCGGAAATAAATGGATTGGTCCGAGCCGGATTTACAATTCGACCTATGGAGTAACCAGTCCATAGTTGTAAGATTCACCAACGGCATTTGATCTCCGGTCCCAACAGGGCCGAAGGCACACATGGGCCGAAAGGGGGCCATGGTCAGTACCCCTTGTCTTTTAGAAAATTATACATATGATATAATTGCCCCTGTAACATTTTTGATGAAATTAAACACGGTGAATTGATCATATAGTGATCAAAATTCGGTAATATATTGTTCATCTTCTCTCTCAAAAAATTTGTTTACCGAAAAAGAAATCATTAAGAAGGTTAGAGAAAAATCAATCATAAACAGGTTTTGCGATGAAAGAATTGTATTGCCAACTTTTTGATGGATAAATGACTTGCAATGTAATCAAAGAATAAATTTGTTGATGGTATTTTACGGTCATGTCTTAATTCAAACTGAATGACTGATATTTTCTTCATCTATTATTAGGTATTGCTTGCACTATTTGCTAGTTTTTTTGTACACATTCTAAATGGCCCCTGTAAAGATAAAAAAACTGACTTTGTCCAGCGTCCCAGCAACCCAATCACGCTGCCGGTTAGCCGGGGACTGGAGCAGAATTGACATGTTGAAGAGAGCAGGGGCGGTAGCATGTAGTGACCAGGAGGGGTTATAGCCCCTCGACTTCAAAAAAATTATAAATTTTTTTTAGTTTTTAAATTTTTTATACTTTAGCCCCTTTAAAATATATTTAAAAAATTTAAAATTTTATTATTTACTTTGCTACCGCCCTTGAAAATGGGAGATTCTAAATCCCTCCCAAATAGGTGTTATTTCACATATTCATCTTAGATATATTTTGTTAATGGTGATTGTGATCAGAAATTGTATTGATAGGGAGTTTAATGTTATTTAAGAAAAAATAGTAGAAGTCTCTGGAATTGTCAAAAATCTAAAGGGGGTAAGTATAATTTATCCTTTTGAAAAATTACACAGAGAGAGAGAGAGAGAATGGTAGTACACTAGTAGT
>BRYE01000023.1:3140000-3142500 GCA_030159115.1 Actinidia arguta var. hypoleuca
CCATGATACCCCATTACCCATTAACACCCCAACCATACCCCCCATTTCCCAAATTGAAATCATCAGTAAAGGGCATAAATAAACAAAGTCTTTGTTGGCGGATAATAGAAAGGAATTACTCTCCACAAAACTAGTATTTTTGTGGTGTTTGTCTTGTGCGGTTGTGGACTTAACATTCTAAGTTAGTTGAGTGGAGAAGTAAATTGTTAAAGCTAACTTGGTTTGTTTATGTATCAAATCAATATGAAATAAGTTTTTAATGAATTAAACACAAGTGCAATTTGAGGAGTTTGTTTTGTTTATCAAACTTTATTTGAAATTAGTAAAAATAAGAAGGGAAATGGTATGAAGAATTTCTATAAAAAAAAGAATTGATTCCCTGTTTTGGTTTCTAGAATGGAAAACCAAAATTAAATTCCGACAAAAATAGAAACGTTAACAAGAATATAAATTAATTAAAAAAAAACAGATTGACCTGGTGGCCTAGTCTTCGGATTTTGAGTTTTGCTCTCTTCTAAAGTCTCAAGTTTGAAACTTTCTAAGCGCTATCAATTCTTGAGTTGGATCAGTCCATACGAGATTTTGCCCCCACTTTAATCAATAACTCTTCTAATAGACGGTAAGATTGGTCTCTCAAATTAGTCGATTCTCTTACCGATACCAAATTATAAAAAAATAAAAAATAAAAATTGATTATGTATAATCCAGTCCCGTCCCGACCCGACCCGACCCATTAAGGAGTCTATTTGGAAGTCTATGGTTGGTTGTGGTAGTCTTGATGTATTTAGGGGCAACAACTTATTAGGTGCACCTTACTATCCTTTTATTTGGGCATTTATAAGGCAGCTGTATGAACATTACAAACTATCAAACTTAGTCCCTATCAAAGAGACAAAAAATTAGACTTATGAATAGAAAGATTATATTTACGTTATAGACTCACCCAAATACAGGACATTGATTAGTACCAAGAACACAGGTGTTTGAGTTGATGGGTTGAGCTAACAAAAGCAGTTGTTATCAGAAAATATATAAAATATTTGTAAAAATTGGAAATAATAATTGAAGAGAAATATGGCTTTGATAAAATGGAATTGGATAAGGAGGAATATTTCCTAATCCTTCTTGATTTGTATCAAATAATTATTTTCTTAATAAAAAAAATGGTAGTGGTGTTATATTTGGATATTTGGATGGTAAATAGATTTTTTTTGTATGTGCTAAAATATATTTTTCTTGTCATTTTGGGTTTCCAAATCTTAATTTTTTCAACTTCGTGCATAGAGTTTCCTAATTGAAACAAACTAGTCCAATTTTAAATTGCAGTCAAAATCGCTAACAAATAAATTTTCATTATACATTAATGGTTATTATAGAAACGAGGTGAATGCTTTAGAAATCATTGGCTTATTTTACCCTTTTAACTAAATATTAAGAGTGTTTATTGGGTAATTGTATTTAAGAGGGATTTGTAGAACTAAAAAAATATAACATAAATAAAAGTAAGAAGAGATTATGAAATGAGATTACATTTTATATGCGTGTAGCATAAGGTGAAATTAATCTTATTTTGAGGAGGTGTTCATTTTTTTTTGGTAATTCTACCTCTGAATCTTCCATTAATTCTAAAATTAACCAATAATAACTATAATTATGTAACTTGAGAACTAATGAAATGAATCAAAGGTAAAGTGGTCTAAATCAGGGTTTAGTTAAAAAGATTCTTAAATTTCTCAACTAATTGGTGATTTGTCGATAAATAATTGGATATATATAAACTATCGTGTATAGAATTTAATATCTTATGAAATTCCTTTATTTCTTTATTATTTATTTCCTTTTTTCATCAGTACAGATCCTCCACCAATCTAGCATAGTCCTCCATAAATCTTTTAAGTTACAGCTATGGAAAGAGCTGTGTTTCGATCGTAGGGCCTATGATCCCCCTATTTTTGTCATAATCTCTAATACAATATATATATATATATATATATATATATATATATATAAATACAATATGATGACTCCTTAATTCTAATGTCTACTCTCAATTTCTATTATGACCCATCTAAATATATATATATATAAATACAATATGATGACTCCTTAATTCTAATGTCTACTCTCAATTTCTATTATGACCCACCTAAAGATAAAATTCTGATTATGTCTTGGTTACAGCCAAAGACAGCCTTAACGGCAGTTTGTGAGAGAGTCCTTGCCAGCTGTGAACTTTCAAACGCAAATTGGATCCCTCTCTCTCCTCTCTCTCTCTCTCCCCGACATGCAAAATCCAATTTCCAGATTTTAAAATACACGTTGGCACTTCCGATGTCTCCCAGGAGGCGGAAAGCATAGGTAACAACAGAAAAGCAAAGGGAGTTTACAACTTTACAAGGGAGCTTCTAAATACACACACTTCTTTTCTCATTGAACCCCAAAATGACATTTTTATTCCAAAATTGGTAGCCAAACAAAAGTTGGGAAGCTCAAAAACCAC
>BRYE01000023.1:3175000-3177500 GCA_030159115.1 Actinidia arguta var. hypoleuca
GGGAAGGTGGGAGAGGATCAATTCGGTAAGGTCGTAGCCGAGGTAGTCCCAAGCGAAGGACTCGGACTGGGAATTGGGTTCTTCGGTGGATTTGTCGCCCATGGCTTGATTGATGTGGGTTTCGTTCAATTTGTTGATCGAATCGAATTAAATTGAATAGGAGAGAGAAAGGAGAGAGATACAATATAGACGTCTATGTATAAGTGAAGAGAGAGAGAGAGAGGTGATGGTCTCCATCAATTAAAGAAGAGAGTGGTTGAGATGTGGGGACGAAGAGTGCAAGGAGAGGAAAGACAAAGTGTGCTGTTTGTTTGTGGATAAGGCGAAAATCTCTCTCCAAAGAGAGAGAGAGAATTGGTCTTTGAGAACGTTGGTTGATGATCCCAATACTGCATTTGCTCAATGAAATGGAGAAATTATTCAGTGCTAGGATCAGGGTCACTGCTTGGAGTTAGCTCTACGAAAGGTTGTAAGGAATTAAAATAACATCGTTTTGAGTTTTTAGAGTTCAAAACGATATTATTTTGATCGATTTTTTTTTCTCTTCAAAACAACATCATTTTGAGAGAATACATTTTTAAAATAAAATGACTCCCTGCAACGCTGCTAGGAGCCAGCAGGAGCCCTCGCCCCTATTAGAGCAAATCCCTCGGCACACAGCGTATCTGCAGTCAAAATTTTGGACTGCAGACATGTAGTTAAAACATTTTTAGTTTATTTTAATTTTAATGATCTTAATTATTTTTATTATAAATTTGTTATAAAAATTAATATTATAAAAAAATATATTAATCGGACATAATCGATATTCGTTCAATATTAATTATAACTTAATAAATAAGTATAACATACATGATTATACTCATTATCTTGATATTGATTGACCAATAAATCTGTATCCAATCAATACAATTTTTTATAATATTAAAATTTTTGATGAATTTTACAATATAAATGTTTTGAATTATAAAAATTAGCTCAAAATAAAGCTCAAAAATTGGTTTAAGGAGGGAACTAGAGGTATGATCTTTGATTGATCATACCACTCAGGACGGATACAAATTTTAATTTTGGAGATATGGAAGCATATCCTGGTTCTAATTAAGAAATTTAGAAATATCTAACAATAAAAAAAATAAATAAAATATTTGGATGTACAATCACAAAGAAGTATACTATTGTAACCAAGGAGAATTAGAAAATGTATACACTAAATAAATCTACTGATAGGATGCAAAAAATTATTGTAATTTGGAGTGCGAACTATTACAAGTTCATAATTATTTTCAACTTATTAGTATAACACTAGAGTTTTGTAATTTTTTGTGGTGAGATTGCCTCCCTTGAATTCATCATCCATCCTTCTAAAATCAGTCCATACATATGCCCATGGAAGGAACTACCCTTAGGGGCTGTTTGGCAAGGGGATAGGAAGAGGGATAATTTTTACTATTCAACGTTTAGATGGTTTTTGTTAGGCGGATAACTCTTTCCCTCGGCAGGCGGATAGAGGTGAATAATTTTTGGGTGGCCCTCACCCTAACTAAAAGTTATCCGGGAGATAAGGGGGTGGGGGATAAGAACAAAAATATAAAGAGAGAAACAAAATGTATATTTTTATTTATACATATATATATAAAAATAAAATATATATTTTTAATATCTATATATTTTATATTTTGTTTTTCTATATATATTTTATTCCTTATCCCACACCTTTATCCACCCATTCTAAAAAGTATCCAATCAAATTTAAAAGTTATCCCCCTCCAAAAGTTATCCCCCTAATACTATCCGTCAGTCAAACGACCCCTTAGGCCAAAGGGGCCATGGCCCCCTATATTTCTAGGAATTTTCATTAGCAGCCCTATGTACATTGAATATTGTACTATAGACAAAAAATGGTCCCCCTAATTTTTTTAAGAATTCTACATATAGGTCCTTAAGTTTATGTGTTTTACTCCAATGTATATTAGGGAGGCCCAACTATATTACTTATAATGAAATGGCACCAATTCAATTGATTTGATTTTACATGAGATGTGTATATCAGTTTGCTCTTTATTAAAAAGTATTAAAGATATTTAAATTATAGCATCCAATAAATTATCATAAAATAAAAATCTATTTATACTAAGATTTCTATGAATATAGTATTCCAAAATGACTACATAAATTAATTAGTATTTTCTTCTTCTTATTTTTTTAATAATGAATTATGTGATAAATTATCCGTGAATAGTGATTTATTGAAAGCTAACTTAATTTGTTTTAAAACACCTATCTTGGCAGTGGCGATTTCAGAAATTTTTGTTAATGATATCATGCAAAGTGGCATGGATTAATGAGGTCAGATATATTTCTTTTATGGGTTCAATTTTTGTTAAAAAATATATATAACACTAAAAAAATATTTTTTTTAATATTTTTCGAAGGCTGATGGGGTTAGCTGACCCCATCAACATATATGTGGCGCCGCCCTTGTATCTTGGGCTCTTTA
>BRYE01000023.1:3220000-3225000 GCA_030159115.1 Actinidia arguta var. hypoleuca
GAAGGGAAGAGTAAACTCAAAAACGAAAAAGTCCTAGACAAAGGCATACACAGTATTGTCTTTTTTTTGGATATATGAGAATGCCTTTTATAGATGGAGGACCTCTCAATCTTGCGAGGAGGTTGTGATGAAATTCTAGAAAATTGAGGCCGAGATGAATTGGGTGGAGAATGTTTACTTCGACATGTAGACATGGAGCATATCATGACGTTATATTCGACGTGAAGAATGTGAGGGGAAGACGTTGAGATCGTGAAGCCTTGATAATAGGACCATGAAAATATGGGAGACGTAGACAACCAAGCGGAGGTCATGGGCAATGTTAAAGTGATTTGATTATCTCGGAATGAACTATTTCTTCTTCTAGAATTGTTAATTTAGATAGGTGAAGTTTTATCCTTATCGGATTAAATCTAAATTGATGATCTTGTCGAAGGTGTGCAAAATATTAGGTTCATTTGATATATGTAATCAATTAATTGAATCACATTAACTATAGATTGCATATTGATTATTATTATTATTATGATGATTTTATTATTAAAAAAATGGACGATCTACTCTCCATTTAGGTTCTGGGCTATTGGCGTACCTTTCTTGGTGGGCCCACCTTGGTTCACCTTCATAATTTAAAGTGTTCATTTTGTAAAATTTGTTAAGAAAATCGGCCATATAAAAATCAGGTTGATCAAATTTTAGAAATAAATGGCAAGTAATTATAAGACAAATATAATTCGATTATGCGGGTATCGATATTCAATTAACCATTTTTTTTGCATAAATTATATGTTTAGTAGTCTTATAAAGACCCGTGTTTCTCTGTCTATGATGATTTCATCATGTTGTTACGAATGTTTGATTAGCTTGATTTTTGTGTAGATGATACATTCGGCGCATATTCTATGAAATGAATAATTTAGGTCACATTAGTGGATTCAGAGTGAGTATTTTTTAATTGTAGCATAACACCCACTCTAAATTTGAATTTGGAATGATAACCGAGAGGTAATGCGTTCCAAAATTATTTAGTGATTCAACCACAGGATAAGATTTAAATAAACATATATTATTCTTATCTAAATATGAGATGAATTTAATAATGTGAGATTTTGAATTTCACTTAATTTTTAATTTTTATTTTTTAAATAGTCTTGCTTATCCCTTGTTTGGTATGCAATTATTGGAGTGGAATTGGATACCTCCCAACCAACTTTACCGTTCATAGGGGGACTATTCGAATCTCAAGTGAAAATGAGTTTGCTTTTATGAGGTTGGTTTGCTTAGGTGAATTTAAAATATAGAAATTTCAAATTCTTGTACTAAATTTTGTCGAGTAGGTTTGGATGACGAATATATTAAATAATTTAAAATTAAGAGAAATTATCTCTTGAATTTTAAAATAATAATGAAGGGATTTCAAATAACTCTAAAATATGTATTATTTGACAAATCTCTCCACCGCCTTACCCATCTTAACTTCGTCTTTAACGCTACATCTTCATCTTCTCTTTCTCCAAAATAGGTGTTAGTTAAAATTTAAATAATTATTTTTTTTTAAAAAAAATTGTATCAAAATGCTGGATGGATTTCCTGTATCCAAACATAGCCTAAACTCCTTGCGATTGGTTAATTATGAATAAACAGTAATTGTCAATAAGAAATCAAAGATGAATATGACTAACATTTGTAACTTGCCTTGAGCAGTTTAGGAAACTCACCAAACATTGCCAAGCAAACACCATACAACTTGACACGGTGGACTTAGGACAAAAGGCACAACTTGCCTTAGTTTTTTTTTTTTTTTTTTTAATTTTGGTAGTTATTTGATTTTCAAGTTTTTTTGTTTCTAATGATTTTTTTAATTTTTTTTCATAAAATTTAAAAAAAAAATCAATTTCTCTTGAGGAGAAAAGTTTAAAAATTTAAAAATGTTCATCTAGTTTGTAAAAAGGTTCACGAAAAACTAGAAATATCATTTCTATACTTGGGTTTGCATTTAGACATTTTTATTTTTAAATTTTCATAAAATTTTTACATTTTTAGACTACTCTCTTGTTAAGAGGAATTGAAAAATATAGAATTCTGATCAAACGATAAAAAAAAATTATTAAAAACCAAAACAGTTAAAAATCTAAAAAATAAAAAACCTTGTCCAAACTATAAATTCTATCCTTAATTTACACGAAAAAGAAATGCAAAAAATGGAAGCTTTACAAACAGAGACTGTTTACAGTTCATTGTCAATTTTTTAATCTATATCTATCTAAAGAAATCCCACTTTTCTTCACTCAAAGTCCTTTTATAATCATGGTAATCTCGCAATCATTGCTTAAGACAATAATTAAACTTTATCTGATATCCTTAACCCTGTCCTCTTGGAATTATGTATTTCTAAATGATAATTAATTAACATACTAAACCTTCCTAATTTGGCAAATCTTATGTATCATGTACTCTGACTGAACTCTGATTTTTCTAAATAGGGAAAGTGTCATTGGTCAAAAGCAGATTCTGAATAAAAAAATACTATACATGGTTACCCCCCTTGGCCATTACTCTACTTTGTCTCTGTTCTTAATATATAAAAATTGTAAAATAATGCTTACTTATTGTGTAAAAGTGTTTCAATAAATTGTTGGTGAATTTTTAATATTAAATATGATAATAATGAAAAATGGTTGGAAATGCATCGGAGTAACAGTCGAATAAAGTTTTTGTATGAAATGGTGACGCCAGCTCTCATAAATATGTGACCAAGTTGTACATTTGTTAACTTACATTCGAGCTGGAGTTCACGAATGTTAAAAGAAAGTGAATGGTTGTAGACTTGTAGTTTCTACCGAGTTAATAAGTAAATGTGTCGTTGTATTTTAGATATAACTTACAAGAAATAGCTCCAATTCGTGGATAAGGAATCTTTTTAAATAGAACAAGATAATTAATGATCAACCTATTGATCCATGTATCTATTTAGAGTTTTTCATTCATTAACCGTCGATAAGTGTATATTGTTTAAATTTAAAATAGATTTTAAATTTAGTTTGTTTATCAATTGAGTGATTATAAACATGATATCAGTTTGATAAGTTTGAACAAGCTCAAGTTGGTGATTGTTGCACCCAATTTCTATTGATGGTCCCACACAATTATTTGATAAATGGCTGTGATTAGGGGTGTTCAAATCAAAAAAGCTCGATGTGCTTGTTATTAGTTGATCTTCGCAATTTGAATTTCGTTTTATAAAATCTATTAAATATATGATTTATGAAAAAAACGAGTTGTTCAGGTATCAGTAGCCATATGATTAGATTATATTTGTCTTATAATTATTTTTTTTAAATTATTTATTTTAGAAATACGTGCTTGAATCATGTGATTATTATTAATAAATTAACCTATTTTTTTAGGTATATAATCTTCTCGACCAGTCCTAAAAATAATAATTTGAAAATGGACTTGAAGTATGGGAAACAACCTTGGGAATACTGATTTTAATTGTTCTCTAATGATAGAAATACAGAGTATAATAGTACCTGATGAGTCAGTAGTATATAATACATATAATTTTACAATAACCTCAGAACAATGAAATAATGGATAGATAATATCATATCAGCAAAAGCATCCAAAATAATATCCTTGACATGGAAGCATCTAAATAATATCATAGATATGAGTAAAACTATTCTACCCATCTCAGTACACCCCCCAATATTTTTCAACAAATCCAGCATCTCCTTTTTCATCCTAAACCGTAACCCCACAAACTTTAGATCTAACCCCCTATCCGCTGCCACCACCATTACCGCTAGCCACAACCGCCTCATTTCACTATTTTCATCCCCCTATCTTTCTTTTTCCGTTGCCACCACTATCGTCATCATCCATGGCCAAACACCACCACCTACTATATTACTGTCGCCCCACTATCGCTTTATTCCTTACCCCCGTAATTCTATTATTCAAGACCCGACCATTCATTGTCATTGAGAAGATCCCAATGCTAGAAAATTGACCTGATGAACTTAGAGTCGCAATTATAGCGGTCGTAAGTTTTTATGTTACAAGTGCAAATGAATTGTGTGTCTGGTTGAGATTTTGGTATTAGGGACCTCTCAATGGCAAGGGATGTTAGGAATAAAGGCAATGGTGGCGGTGACGATGTGGCAGATGTATTGTATTGCCAGGGATGACGACAATAGTGATGGCATTGGAGAAAGAAAGAGAGAGGAGAAATGAAAATAGTGAAGTGAGGCAGTGGCGGCAGTGTTAGTGGGTGGTAGTTTAGGTCTACGGTTTGTTGGGTTGGGGTATAAGAGGAAAAAAAAGAGATGGTGGGTCTGTTTGAGAATCCCTAGGGATGTAATGTGAAGGGTAAAATAGTCCACTAATTAAATGTCCATGATATCATCCAGGGAGCTTCTAATACAAACCAAAGTGATCTCAGGACACCACAAAAAATAATTTTTTTTCTATTACGATTATACCTTCAAATAAAATTACAATTATGAACAACCTAAAAAATAAAATAATCTTAGTTATAACTCAATATCCTCCATGTGGTACATGATACACCTCACATTTTTCATCTTTTTCTTCTATTATCATCTTTTTCATAAAAAGAACTAAAACCCAAAAAATTCTACACTTCTTCTCCCTAGAGTATCAATCATTTACGTTTTTCATCCTCCATATGTAAATAATTAAATCCTACATTACATTTTATTACTTCCATTCTCATTGTTATCCATTAACAACACATTGCTCGCGAAATTCTTTATTTTGATAGATGAACAAAAAATATTTATTTATACTCGTAAGTATGAACAAAGATATATATACTCATAAGTGTGAATAAAAAATCTATATATTCATACTCATAAGTGTTAACGATTCCAGAACTTAAAACATCCCAACTCTTATAACATTTTTCATACTTATAAGTGTGATTTTTTTATATATATATATTTATAAGTGTCAACAACAACAAAAATTTTTTG
>BRYE01000023.1:3247500-3250000 GCA_030159115.1 Actinidia arguta var. hypoleuca
TTTTGTTGAATATGAAATTGATAACTTTCTTTTAACCATGACCACTGCAATTGTCACTAAATTAAGTATTAACGGAAATGATAGTGATTATCAAAATAATCTTTTTTATCTTGTTGTAGAGGTTAAGAGTGGGTCTAATAGGAGTCAGAAAGATTGCTTTCTTGTTAAAATCATATGTTGCATGTTGTGTAAAGATTGTAAGTTTATTCGAAGAGAATGTGTAGCAACACAACATAGACTTATAGTTTTAGATGTTTGCATTAAAGAACGACATAGAACTAGGAGGGAATCTAGAAATCCTCGGACTAGATGTAGAACCTTAAGGATGAGAAGCTTAAGGAGTTTAAGGAAAAAATAGAAATAGAGGCATGGTGGGAATTGGATGTGGACATTGATATCATGTGGAATACAATGACATAGTAGATTAGACAAACAACGAATGAATGCCTTGGTGTATCGAAGGGGAGATGTCCCCCTCTCAAAGAAACATGATGGTAGAATGATGAGGTTCAAATTATAATAAAAGCCAAGAAAAATTTTAAGTAGTTGCACAGGGATAGGAATGAGGACAATCTTAGAAAATATAAGCAAGCATGCAAGAGATCCAAGAAAGTGGCCAAGAGGCGAAAGAGAAAGCATATGAGAACTTTTATACTAAGTTAGATTGTAGACATTGAGAGAAGAATATCTAAATAATCGCTAATATGAGAGAGAGAAAAACAAGAGACTTGACTAAAGTTAAGTGTATAAAAGCGATGAGTTTAGGATACTAGTGAAAGATGATGAGAATAGGAAAATATGAAGAGTGTGTTTTAAAAAATTGGTAAATAAAAAACAAGAAGGGGAGAGCTCAAGAAGAGACGAAAATGATGATAATAATGTGATTAAAGCTCATAAATTTTATCGTAAAATGTAAAAGACTGAAGTAACAATTGTCATGAAAAAGATGAGACTGGGTAGGATCCTCGGTCCGAAAAGAATCTTTATTAAGAGTTGGAGAAGCTTAGCCGAAGCGGGATTGCGTTCGTTAACTAAGGTGTTTAACAAGATTATTATGATTAAAAAAATGCCGAAATAATAGAGGATGAGCATTTTAGTACCCATATCCAATAACAAATGTGTTATCCAAAGTTGTAACAATTATTAAGGTATTAAGTTGATAAGTTATACTGTAAAGTTATGAGAAATGGTTATTAAGCATAATTTGAGGAGGATAAAAAGTTTGTTGGAGAAGCAATTTGATTTTGTGCCAGGTAAATCGACTATAGAAACAATCTATTTATTAAGTAAACTAGTTGAGAAGTATAGAGAAAATAAGAAAGACCTTCATATGATGTTCATAGACTTGGAATAAATTTATAATACAGTTCCTAGAAATATTATTTGATGAGTTTTGGATAAAAATAAGTTATAAGGGGATACATTGATGTGATTAACGAGAATAAACATAGGTGGTATAAACATGTATGTTGTAGGCCTATTGATGCGGAAGTAAGGAGAAGCATGATATGGACATGTATGTCATAGGTCTATTGATGCGGTAGTAAGGAGAAACGATATGATTATTGGTAATGACGACACTATATGAAGGGGTAGATCAAAGTTAACATTGGATTCAGTAGAAAAAATGATATGATTAGATTGAATCTCAATAAATATTTGATTCTCGATAGAACTCAATGACGTAAAACGATTCATGTATAAACCCTAATTGATTGTGACAAAAACTTCTTTTGGTTTATCTTTTTGTAAATGTGTTTTCTGATCTAATGTTGTATAACTATATATTGTGTTTTTAAATTATTCAAAGCGCACACACAAAAAAGAATAATAAAGAAAAATTATCACTCTCTCTTTAGTGGGCCTAAACTAGAGGTCTGGACAATAGTTGGAAACAAGCCCAGCCCAAACAAATCTCAACTCGAATCCCGGAGAGCAAGCAATCAAGTCCAACTAACCCAAAAATACTGGGTCAGTGCCCTTGTAACTGCCCAACAGTTAGCTTTCTAACCATACAAGTGAGAGAAAATAGCCAATTTCACCATAACCACCCCTTAAATTAAGGGCCATATTGCCCTACAAATACCCCGTCTATGCCATGCGAAACAGAAATAAAAACAACAAAACTATCACATCAAGAAGTAGAAGAAGAGAAGCTCTTCACATAAGAAAGAAAGAGGAAAAAATGGCAATAAGCTCTTCGCATTAAAATAAATTAACTCTTTTTTTTTAAAAAAAAATTGATAATAAAATTTATTTTTTAAATATGTTTAGATTAAGATAAATTAAAAAATAAAATATTTAAATTACTTTTTTTTAAAAAAAATTATTGATAACAAAATTATATTTATTTTAATAGATGTATTGTGATATTTTTAAAATTACATAAAAAATGACTGTATTTATCAAAAATCTTATAAGAGATTAATAAAATTTATTTATTTTTTAATAATTTAATAAAAAATAATTAATTTAGAGAACTAAACCTATTATCTATTAT
>BRYE01000023.1:3332500-3340000 GCA_030159115.1 Actinidia arguta var. hypoleuca
CAAGTAACCTCCAAAATCCACCCACTCGAGACTCGGAATTACGTCCGACACCACAAATACCCCCGAGAGGTATAGCATATTCTTGAGCGCTTTTTTGAAATCACAGTATTCGGTGTTGTTGTTGCTGCGAGTGGTATCAGTAAAAAGGAAAATAATTTACAAATAAAATATTCGAAACTCATTGTTCTCGAATTTGTATTAAAAAAAATCATTTAGAATGATGTAACAATTGGACCAACTCGATTTGGTTTGGTTGGTTTTATTCAAGCAAAAACAATTAACTGCATGTCGGTCCTTTGAACCGATACCGAATTATCAAAAAAATAAAATAAATATTGAAGTTAAAGAATAAAGGACATAAGATTTAGGGGGGCATATGTCTAATTTCCTTTTAAGGGACAAATGAAAGATAGTATGAAAACCTTAGATTTCCAAAAGTTGAGGGAGCAAATATTCCACTGCCGGTGACATTTCTGAAATTTAAAATACAATATTACATATCTCAGAAGGAGAAAAAGAAGAAAACCCTGGACAAAATCAAAAAAGGTACGTTCGTAGATCAACTTTCAATTTGCACCACAAATCTCATTTTCTGAGCATTTTTTGGTATAAAATTAATGGATAAGTCAGATTTGTTAAAATTAAGAAATTATAAATATTTTGAGTTGAAAAGAAAATTTATCTTCCCATCATTCAAATTTTTTTAAAGAATTTCGTCAAGTAGAAACCACGACTAATATCAAAGACCCAAAAAATAACTTCAAGATCATTTGTATAAAAACTTTGATCGTAACATATGTAATTAACAAATGATTACATAAAATTTAATTAAAAACATTGAGGATGAAATTGAAAAAATTAGTACAGAAAGAACCAAAGTCACACAAATTGAATATTTTAGGAACCATTCACATAATTTACCTATCAAAAACTCGCTTCCCAGCTAGCATTCGAACAATGACATTGAACGTCAAGTGTCCAAACCACTCGCTCATGACCACACGAGCGGTTGAACGTTCTCTATTCTTCTCACATGACGAGTACAGCTCTCTAACGCACAAGTCCACTTCGGACTCTCGCACGGGCCTAAGCTTCTGGAGCTGGTGGTTCGTCAGCAACTCGAGCGTGACCATTTTCCTCACATCACGCCAGTAGGTTCCGTAAGGCGCCAAAGCGAACATGGCGTAGTCATAACCCAAGTACTTGCCCACTGCCATAATCGGCCGCGACGTGAAAATCCTGTCGTTGGTGGTGAAGCACTCCTTGGCGTGTTCCCAACTGCTTACCACTAGTGCCTGGTGGCTGCCGAGGCGGAGGGAGAAAATGGGGCCGTGTTTATCAGCCATGGCCCCTAGAGTCCGGGCCACGGGGCCCGGACCGCCGAGAAGGTGGAGGTGGCCTATGAAGGGTAGCGAGCCGGCTGGTTCGGGGGCTTTAGTTAGGGTCCTGGCGGATTTATTGATGGGTTTGAGTTTGTGAAGAGAGAAGTGAATTATGAGAGCTAGGAGCACTAGTAGTGGTAGCAAATGAGTGAGAAAATCCATGCTCATTTTGAGAAGTGGGAATGGGACGATGGTCTATGAATTGTGTGCAGATTTATAAGAGTTCTAGGTAGAAATATTGACAATGAAAGTGTAAGGGGACAAGTTATAAAATGACGTCATCTGTTTTTTTTAGGGTAAGGACCTCTATCGAGCTATTGCTAGTAAGTAAGCTCGGTGGTTTCCTGCGCTGGAGCTCGGTGCCGACACCATTGGGCACTGGTCTTGCTAAGACAGAGGTTTACGTTGAGCCCTTGCTACAGAGCGAACTTGTAGGTCCTTTACGCCGGAGCTCTGAGCAGTCACTATTGAATACATACTGTCTGACCCAAGGCCTTCGTTACATCTGAGGTGTCGTAGCTTAGTGAGCTCACAATAATAAATGCGCTGGAAGCTTAGGCGAGGGACAACAACCGGCGATATTCTCGAGGGATGTCAGGGAACAGAAAGTGACTTGCACGTCAGAATTTCTTCTGACAGCTCCCACGTCCGGATGAAGACGTTAACAGTTGGATCATGAGCTATTGGCCACGTTGTAGGGGCATGTTTGAGTCAGCCGCCTACTCACTGATATAGCAGTCGGCGTGTCCAAGCACGCGTCGAGTTTCAGTCTGTCGAGTGACCAAACAACTAACACGTTAAGCCACGCACTAAGCTAAGGAATAAAAGAGAACGCTGTTGTTCTTACAGGGGTACGTGCAACCTTGCTATCTAGACACATATATATTTTCTCTCTTTACATTTTTGGACGTTTAATTGATTGTCGGATGGTCGTTTTCTGAAAATAATTCCGGCAGCAGGTCTCATTGTTCTTGTGCTTGTAGGTAGGACACTGTTAGTTAACCGGACGGAGGGTTGAAATTGCCTACGCAGCCGTATAACCGCCACGGGTGTTTATCCTCGATTTTTTCTCCTCTAACTCAACAATCAAGAACCCCACATAAGGGATAATTAGGGATGGGAATCTAGCTACCATGAGGACATTTTGGGCAAAGAAAGATTTATGGTCATGTAGTGCTTTCTTAACGGGCTTACCATTGTCTCATTTTCATAATTTGAATCGTTTATTGTGTAGCATGTGAAACATATGATTTTGCAAAAATTAAGTTGACGGACTGCGTTTTGTTCTCCGAGTGCCCAGTGACCGGCAAAGAAGGCATTTGAGGGTGGTGTCGGCCAACGCTCATCCATTTCCTCAGTATTCGATCCAAATGCAGGTCGTGGGCAATCAAGGACAAAATGCTTAAAAAATTAACTTACAATCAACTTAAAATAATAGCTTCATTTTAAAAAGATAAAAACTCAAAAATAATTAACTTTTGCTTGGGTTTCATGACTGCTTGGTTGTGCCCTTCTTGGGCTTAATTCTATACGAATAATGCATTTCATTTATTCCTATAAAATTGCACAAGTGCTCACTCTAAATAACTTTATTTTCGAATAGAAACTCTATTGTGTTAAAATTTGGACAATACCCATATTATAAAAAAAAGAAGAAAATATTATAATTAATAAGTGTTTCTCTTATCTTAAATTTCTAATTTTGCTATCATGAAAGAAAGAAAAGATTATAATTAATAGGCATTTCTCTTATCTTAAATTCCTAATTTTGTTATCGTGAATCACATGTCATGTCAATTTTTTGTGTCTCCATTATTAATTTGAACACAACTTTTTGTCATCCAAAATTCTAGACTGCACAGTACAGCTCAAACATTTTAAGTTCTACTTTGATGATTCATCCAAATAGATCTAAAATATTTAAAAAGAATTGTGCTGTCGGAAATTTGAAAATTTGAGCTTGCATCCAAAAAATGAAAAATGAGTTTGGTTTTCAACAGTGACAGAACATTGGACAGGTCCTGTCATCACTAGCTTCCTTCCAATTCAGTCCCATTAATTTCTGGTGGAGAATTGTTTGTCGTTATTTTGCGACACTGGTTTTGTACAGGATTGAATTTTGAAACCTGACAACTATGTGGTATTAGAGCATTCACATCATTCTTACTAAATATGTGCTAAATTATAATTTAAAAATTATTAATTTTATTTTAATTAATTATTTTTTAAATAATAACTCTATCAGCATCTTTATAATATTACCAAATTCTATTATTATTTATTTACTATTTATTCATTCTATTTTTAATCTTTTTTCAACCGTCATATTTTTCAAATGATCATATTATTTCAACAATGATATTTTTTAAAATATATATTTTTAAAATGATCATATTTTTAAAACGGTCGTATTATTCAAACAGTGATATTTTTTACAAGTATACTTTTAAAATAGTCATATTTATTTCAAGCCATATATTTTTAATTGAACGGTTTAAGGATAAAACATCCAAATTTAAGAAATTAATTGATACTATTTAAAATAAAAGAATCTAAAAAAATATTTTAATAAAATTATAGAGGTGCAAAATATAATTTATGCATTAAATAGCATGTAAATGGTGGCTAATCAAATTTGACAAGGCACTTTAGCAAAAAAAATAATTTAAGATTATTTTATCTAATCTAATATGAATCATTATTGGTATAGTTTTTATGAAGATGAGTTTTCTAAAGTATATCATAAAAATTTGAATATAAATATAGGTTTACCATAGACCTTCATTGCCGATTTCAATCATTCTTATGTAGGGCGGGCTGAGAAGATTATTCTTGTAAATATCATATTATAATTAGACATTAGTAGCCATGTAATCAAAATATATTTGTTTTAAAAATGTTGATTGTCTCCTATGAAAATATACTTGGGGCTCAAATAAAAGAAGTCCTATTTATATGGCTACTAATATCCGATCAAGTTGACTTTTTGCACACACGATCTCCTAAAGAAGTACTATGTGAGGAATGGTTCGGATCATCAACGTAAATTCGATTTGGACTCATATCAAGCCAATTTTACAATAAAGTTCAAAAGTTGAACATTAGAGAAGTCATGTCTTTTTTAAAAGGGATCACCAATTTCTTTCAAGACAAATGTGATTGTATCATGTGACTACTACTTTCCGATTAACCTATATTTTTGCATTAACGATCTTGTCCGTGTTCCTTACATGATGAATGGTTTAGATAGCTGATATTAGTTCAATGTGGGTCCATAATTTTATCAATTTTACCATAAAATTTAATTCTAAACTTCATGGAGTCTTGATCTTTCTTCTTATGCATCATCTGCGCACAAGAGCGTAGAAAATGAGTTGTTGAAATCATTTACGTGAACATGGTTGGCCGAAAACTAGGGGTGTACAAAAAAATTCGAAAATCGATGAACTGGATCGAGCCGTGCCTTTTGGATTGGTTTTATAGTTTAATGGTTATGTTCTTATTTTTAAAAATTAAGAACCGATAAATTTAGTTCAGTTACCATTTTTTTTAAACCGTAGTTCAAACCGAATTGGAGTCAATTATATATATATATATATGCACACATTTTAATTTAGAACCTAACACTTTCACACCTGCGCGTGATTGCTTTAGCTTTCCCCAACAAAAACCCTTTCCACTTTCCATGGATATTGAGATTACTCTATCCTCTTTCCATTAAAAACCTTCCACCTACTTTCTCTACCCAAGATTTTATCAGTTAATTTTCTATATCTATTTAACACAACTAAATCTACTTTCATTCTCACGTCTCTTCCTCCTCCTCTATCTCTATCGTTTCTCTTCACTGGTCCTCTATCATTGCTCCACATATCTCAATTGCTGGTTCTTGGATCATTGTTCGACTATTACTGGTTTATATTGTGTTATTTTTTTTTCTTCAGATGTTCGGGATGGAGGAAATAAACAATACCTCCAACACCGTTGAGGAAAACTATTGATGTTGGTGCTTCAATGGTGGAGCCCGTTGGTGATGCTTCACAGTCTGTTGAGGCAGAGGTATGTGTTATTATATCAAAGGGAGAAAGCCTAAAATATTTGGAATTTTAATTGGATTGAATCGAAATCGAACGAAAAACAGAACGATAAGGAGTATTGATTTTGGTTTGGTTCTATACTTGTGATTGTTAGGTTGCGGTCTTCATTTTTTTAGAATCGTTAAAAATGATTTGGGTACTGAATTCTTGTAAAACCAGACCAATCCGAACAGTGGACACCCCTACCAAAAACACTGGAAAGACTTGGACATGTACACTCTCTCTCCCAATTTATATTAACTGTGATTAGCAATTTTTTAAATAAAGTAAATAAATCATTAGACGAATAAGTATTCTCTTTATTTTCTTAGATTACTAACTTGACATATAATAAAAAAAATTATTTTCTTTTACTTCATATTCTTTTCTTATATTTTTCTTTCATTTGTCAGTTCCATCCACACATTCAAGCGTAGAAATCAACAGTTAGCCCCCCACGCCACCCCACCCCACCCCACCCCACCACCACCACGAAAAAAAAAAAAAAAAACTAATTAAAGAAGGAAAGGAACATAAATTTGTGTTTTAAGTTACAACTCAAAAATGAAAAAATATGCTTGATCGTCTAAGAATATATTTTGATCAAGGGACGAATTTGTAGAGATTGAAAAAAAGTAGAGGAGAAAAATTAAATACAAATCGTTAGATTTATCAACTTTTTTTTCCTTCATTAAATACTTAATACAAACACTGCGTTAGTGACTACAATAATGAGTATATTGAGAAAAAAAATTTAAAAACTCTAAATTAAAAATCAAGTTTGTATTTTTGCACAAAAATGAGATTATAGGGAGAATCTTGACATTAGTTTTAAAATTAGGGAGATTAGTATTATTTTTAAAACTATAGAGGATGTAATTGTATTTGTCAGAAACGTCAATGAAGATCAGTGAAACTTACCTTTAGGACGTTGATATCTTGATATTATATCCTGAAATTAGACTTGTTAATGGTTCGGATTAAATCCGCATTCAATCCAAATTTGATCGGCAAAAATCCGCATCCTTTTTTAAAATCCAGTCTTAAAACCGTCTAATCTGAATTTGATAGTCCAATTCTTAACGGGCCAGATTTGGATAATTTTTCGATCCAATCCATTTTTTGTTTTTCTTTTAAATAATAACTGTTTTTTTTTAAAAAAAAAAATTTCTTTAAAAACTATTTTTCATAAAAAATATTAACAGAATTAATCGAATTTTCATGGATTTGATCTGTATCCGATCCAACCAACAAGTCTATGTCTTATCTTAAATTCCTGATTTTGCGATCGTGAATCATGTGCCATGTCAATTTTTTGTCTCTCCATTATTAATTTGGACAAAGCTTCCAAATTTCTGGATCGTACAGTTCAATTTAAATATTTTGAGTCTAATCTAATAATCAAAATTCTTCATATTGTAAACTCTGTTGCACTACTGTAAAAAAATATATTGATTGGACACAAATCAATGTCCGTTCATTATTATTTTATAAATTAATAAATGAATGTGACACATAAATTTATATTCATTTATCTTAATATAAATTGATAGTAATCGATTATTGATTTGTATCCGATTAACGTGACTTTCACGTGATTTTCTTATGGTAGTAAACTCCTTGATGAGATCTATAATATCCATGGTTTGAATTATTAAAATCAGCCCAAAATACTTGACCTCACTATGCAATATCTATGGTTGGATTTATAAGCTTTTTTTCCTTCATTAATTACTTAATCTAAACACAGCATCAATGACTACAACAATGGGTATACTGAGATTTTTTTTTTAAAAAGCCTAAATAAAAAATCAAGTTTGTTATTTTTACACAAAAATGACCTCAATGGGAGAATCTTCATATTATTTTCAAAATTAAGGGGGGTCAATTTTATTCTAATACTATAGGGGAGGTAATTGTATTTGTTAGAAATCTGAGAGGTAAGTGAAATTTACCCTAAAGACTTTGATATCCTGGTATTATATACCGAAATTAGGTCTGTCAATAGTTCGATCAGTATCTGATCGGCAAAAACATTCACA
>BRYE01000023.1:3345000-3347500 GCA_030159115.1 Actinidia arguta var. hypoleuca
GATGAAAAAAAAACACTATTGGTTAGGGCAAAATGGAAAAAAAAATTAGTGGTCCGTGGTTCGCTCACATTTTAGGGGCAAAATCAGACAAAAAAATGATGAGACCAAGAACAATTGATTAGGAGCAAAATGAAAAAAAAAGTTGGTGGTCCATGAGTGATTATTCACTCACATTTAATACTATTCAAATCGGATAAAAAATTATTTAACGCAAAATAAAAAAAAAATATTTAGGGGCAAAATCGAAAGAAAAAAATAATTAGGGACAAAATCGAAAAAAAAAATGATGAAACCAAGAACAATTGATTATGGGCAAAATGGGAACAAAAATTAGTGGTCAATGAGTGATTATTCACTCACATTTTAGGGGCAAAATCAGAAGAAAAAAATGGAAAAAAAATATTTAGGGGCAAAATCGGAAAAAAAATGATTAGGGACCAAATCAGGAATAACAAATGATGAGACAAAAACCTATTGGTTAGGGGCAAAATGAAAAAAAAAAATTGGTGGTCCATGAGTGACTATTCATTCACATTTAATACTATTCAAATCAGAAAAAAAAAAAAAAAATCATGCTCTCAAACGGCAAAAAAATGTAGAAAATATTTTATAAAAAATATTTTCCATCGAAACAATCATAGCTACTTTGCTCAATTTTGTTTGGCTTCGTGTGTTTGGATGTCCTTTGTCGATTGGACAAACTTGGCGTATATATTTTTCTTTTTTAAGTCAATGGACAATGTATTAGTTGCAATTGTTGTAATTCTCATTATGATAGTGATTATTGTTCTTTGTTGGATCATATAAATTGTAATAATGAAAAAGTGAAAAAGCCGTTTTTGCCTAGATTTTTTGAGCTTTTAAAGTTTTGATTTTTAAATATATTCGTATTTGGTCAACATTTTTAATCGTTTGATCAAAATTTTATATTTTTCTGCCTCTTTTTTATGAGAGAATTTGAAAATATATATATTTTTTTAATTTGTTAAATAAGTTCATTAAAAGCAAAAAAAACTCTTTTTACTCAACCTATTATATGTTTTTGGAGGTCTTTAGTTGATTTATTTCAAATTTGAATAATTATTTTATATTTTTATATTCCTATCGTCAAGAGAAAACGAAAAAAACATAAATTATTGATCAAACAATATAAAAAAGTTGTGATTATAAAAAAATTTAGAAACGTAAAACCAGTTAGAAAAAAAAGGTACAGTGAAGCAATTGGTTTATACAAGTAATTTTTAAAAACATATGCTTGAGAAAAATTATACCAATAGTCCCTTGTAATTTTTATAAAAATTTTACTTTGATTCCCCAATTCTAATTTAAACAATTATAATATTGCATGGTTTTAAAATGGGAGAAATGTAGTCCCTCCATCCAAATTTTTTAAAAATGCTAACAAAAATTGCATGGGTTTTCTTGTCTATCTTTTTTTTTTAACTTTACATCATCGTTTTTAACGAAATATAGATAGAAGGACGACATTGAAATTTATTGAAAACTACATAATACTTTTTGTTCAAATCGAATGAATAGACCAAAGTAAAACTTTTCCTAAACTACAGGGACCAATGGTGAAATTTACCCCATGTACTTCTATGTCATCACTAAACACATCACTAACTACACTGAAAAGTCATATGGATCTTGTCTTTTAAGCTTAGTTCCCCACACCAACACCGTGTTGACTAAACTGTACTTGTGATCTCTCTCTCTCTCTCTCTGTCTCCCTCTCTCTCTCTCTCTCTCTCTCTCTCTCTAACTATCTATCTATATATATATATATACACAACATTTTAGGGGCAAAATCGAAAAAAAAATTGGAAAAAAAAAAGTTTCAAGGCAAAATCGGAAAAAAAAATAATTAGGGGCCAAATCGAAAAAAAAATACTAGGACAAAAAATAATTGATGAGGGGCAAAACGGAAAAAAAAGTTAGTAGTTAAGGAGTTACTATTCACACACATTTTAGGACAAAATTAGAAAAAAATGAGAAAAAAATTTATTTAAGGGCAAAATTAAAAAAAAAATAATTAGGGGCCAAATCGTTAATAACAAATGATGGAGAAAGAAAGTATTGGTGAGGGGCAAAATTAAAAAAAAATTGGTGGTCTAAAAATACTATTCACTCACATTTATTAGTATATAGATAGATAGATAGATATCACACACACAAACACACATATTGTCTTTTCACCTCCTTCAAGTTGAGTCATGACTGGATAAGTGACTGAAAGTGAAGGTTTTATAACTTATTGATCAATAATTTGAAATTGACCCATCACATGGTCCTGTTGTGAGCGAAGTGTACGCAAGAACGGACCACATCACGTAAAACCGTTAAACACCTCTGGTTTCCATGGAAGGGTTTCAAGTTTTCATAGGAGGTAACAAAACAATGGGCTTCCGATTCTCAGATCCAAACCTCTATATTACAAACTCTTACCCTCCACGCCTTTCACCTTCGTTACCAATTAAAAAAAATGAAAACAAAAATG
>BRYE01000023.1:3372500-3377500 GCA_030159115.1 Actinidia arguta var. hypoleuca
CTCTCCCAATTTATATTAACCGTGGTTAGCATTTTTTTATCAAAAATAAAATAAAATAATTAAATCATTTGATGTACAAATATTCTCTTTATTTTCTTAGATTACTAACTTGACATATAAATAACAAAATTATTTTCTTTTACTTTTTATTCTTTTCTTATATTTTTCTTTCATTTCCATCCACACATTCAAGCATGGTTTTGAAATTCGGACCGACCGATTCGACCGGTTGAACCATCAATCGGACTAGAAAACGATCCGATCAATCCTTTTAACTCGGGTAGGATATAAAATTTACATGAACCGTGAAAACTCATGGTTGAACCGATAAACTGTCAAACCGGACCAATTATGTTGAATCGAACCGAACTATATATTTAGATAATTTTTTTAATAAAATTTGTCTATTTATTATCTATTATAAATTATTTATGACATCACGATTCGATAACAATTCAATAACGGTTGACTCGATAGTTAAATCGATGTCTCATAATCTAATTCTTTTTTTCAGTTCGCTCAACAATCCGAATTTCAGAACATTACATTCAAGCATATAAATCAAAAGTTACCCCAAAAAAATAAAGATTTATGGTCACATAGTGCTTTGTCTCATTTTCATAATTGAATCGTTTATTGTAGAGCATGCGGAACATATGGAGGACCACACTTGTGGTGTCGGCCAATGCTCATCCAATACCTTATTCGCTCCAAATACCTTTTTAGCAGTCGCCATCAATCGGGCCCACAACTCAACACTCGATCAGCCCACGAGCCGCTAATGACCACTCCCTTTGAACTATTAAGTTTTCAGATAATTACGGAATCTAATATTACTTTTTAATATGTTCAAATTTATGTTGAATCTACTTCCATGACCATATTATACAATTAAAAATAAAAAGATTATAATTAATAGGTTAATAGGCCTTTCTCTTATCTTAAATACCTAATTTTGCTATCGTGAATCACATTTCATGTCAATTTTTTATCTCTCCATTATTAATTTGGACACAGTTTCTCTATCATCCAAAATTTTGGATTACACAATGTAATTCAAGTATTTTGAGTCTTATTTTGATGATTTCATATTGTAGACTCGACCATAAATATCAATATTATAAAAAATTATATTGATTATGTACAAATCAATATTCGTTCAATACTGTTTTATAACTTAATAAATTAGTGTAATATACATGATTACTACCCATTTATCTTGATATAAACTGATATTAATCGATTATTAATTTGTATTTGATCAATATAAATTTTTATAGTATTAAACTCTATAATTAAATTTATAAAATAAACAATTTAGATCATCAAAATAGATCTAAAAATTTAAACTGCACTATGCAGTCCAAAATATAAAAATTTGAGCTTGAGTCCAAAATGTGGAATATATGTTTGGATTTCAACAGTGACAGAGTTCTGTTTGGTACCAGTTTTTCATATGGCTTTTTTAAACTTACAAGTAAAAAAATTAAAAAAATCTTGCTACTTTGCTTTTCTGTTTTTACTTTTTTAGTTATTTTTAACTAAAAAAAAAAATTAAAATGATAACAAACTTAATTTTTAAACATTACCAAACGGAGCCAGAAATTGAACAACTGGTCCAGTCATCCCTAGCTTCCTTCCAATTCACCCGCATTAATTTCTGATGGAGAATTGCTTATCATTATTTTGCTACACGTTTTTGTAATATATTGATTTTTGAAACCTGACAACTACGTGGTATTAGAACATTCGCATTAGCCTTCTTAAAAATATATGTGAACAGTAGCTAATCAAATTTGATTAGACATTGTGATAAATTTATTTTTATAAATTATTTTAATTAATATTATGTGAACTATTTTTGGCGATTTGATTGACTGAATTAGCCAATATTGACTTTTATGCCCTAGTTAGTACTGTACTAACCAGAGTACAAAATGGAAAGATGCGATTAATGTCCCTGCTAATCTTGACAGTAGGTACAATTTAAAAGAGATCTGTTTTTTTCTCTCAAGGACAAAAAAACACCGACCTCATCACTAGATTTCTTAAAAAAATATAATTTTGCCCCTGAAACCACCCCAACCCCCACCCCCCAGCCAGGCCCCCACTTTTTTTTTCAGTTTTTTTCATTATTTTTTTATCATTTTTTATTAAATTTTTTTATTTTTTTTATTTTTTTGAATAAATATTTTTTTTATTATATGTTTCTATTCTTTTATTCATTTTTTATAAAATAATTTTTTTTAGAATATGATTTTGGCACTTTTTTGGCAAATTTATCCTTCACTTCTTCTCTCTCTTTCACCTATTAAATTTTTTTTAATACCATCTCTTCGTTATTTATTAAAATAAAATTGATCAAATTTTTTTAATTATTTTTTACTTTCACCTTTTAAATTTTTATATAAATTTTTTAAACACATAAACACAATACGAAACTTACGGTGTCACGAGTTTGAAATCAAGTCTTTTATTCATATTCTTACGCTTCGGTTTTTAAACTCTTGTGCAGAGTTATTTTTAACCGAGTCTTTTTTTGTTGATAACACCTGCGATGGCCTCCCACAAAGTAGATTTCCAGCTTCGTTCTTGGCTAGGTGTAAGTTTTTTTCTAATTTGTTTTAAAAGGGATTTTAAAACTTTAAAATTGTAAAGTTTAAAAAAAAAAAAGATGATATTAAAAAAAATAATAAATAAATTCTTATGTGTTTAAGAATTACGTAAAAAATCTCAACATTTAAAAATGAAAATAAATTAAATTTTATAATTTTTGTACTCCTACATTATGTTTTTTATAAAAGAAAAAAATATAGATCATAAAAATAATTTTGAGATATAAATTTTTGGAGGTTGGAGTAAAAGAAATTAAAAAAATTTAATTTTTTAGATAAAAATTCGGAAGTTGAAAGTAAAAAAAAAAATTGATTAATTTTTTTTTTAAGAAATAACCAAGAAATGGTATTCTAAAAAAAAACTAATGGATGAAAGAGAGAGAAGAGATGAAGGGGTGAGAGAGAGAGAGGGGCAAATTTGTCTAAGGAGGACAAAAACTTGTCCCATCCTCACACACCCCGTGTTAGAGGGGGTGGAAAAAACGTTTTGCATACATTTTATGAAGATGATTTTTCTAAAGTATATCATAAAAATCGGAACATCAATATAGGCTTACAGTAGACCTTCACTGTTGATTTCAACTATTCTTCTGTAGGGCAGGCTAAAAAAATTATTCCTGAAAATATCATATTATAATCAAGTATTAGTAGTCACGTAATCAAAACATATTTGTTTTAAAAAAATTGATTCTCTTATAAGAATGATAATCGTGGCTCAAATAAAAATAATCCAATTTATATGATTACCAATATCAGAGCAAGTTGACTTTTTACGCACGATTTTGTCATAAGATACTACACAATAAATGGTTCAAATCATCAACATAAGTTTGAGATTAACTCATATCGAGCCAATTTTATAATAAAGTTCAAAAGTTGAAACATCATAAAAGCTATATCGTTTTTAAAATAAATCGTCTATTATTTTCAAGACAAATGTGGGTCCATAATTTTATCAATTTTACCATAAAATTTAATTCTAAACTTCATGGAGTCTTGATCTTTTTTCTTATGCATCATCTGCGTACAAGTGTAGAAGATGAGTTGTTGAAATCATTTATGTGGGCATGATTGGCGGAAAACACTGGACAGACTTGGACATGTCCGCTCTCTCTCCGAAGTTATATTAATTGTGGTTAGCATTTTTCTTTTATAAAAAATTAAATACAAAATAAATCACTTGACGTATAAATATTCCGTTTTTCTTCTTAGATTACTAACTTAACATATAAACAAAAGAATTTATTTTCTTTTACTTGATATTCTTTTCTTATATTTTTCTTTCATTTTTCATTTCTAGGACTATATTTGGATCAAGAATATAGGGACGGATTTGTAGAGATTGAAAAAAAGTAAAGAAGAAAGATTATATCTAAAGTGTTGGATTTATTAGGGTTTTTTTCTTTCTTTAAATACTTAATCCAAACATGGCGTAAGTGACTATAACAATTGGTATATTGAGAGAAAAAAAATAAAAATCCTAAATCAAATATACCAATTATTTTTTTCTCTCTCAATATACCAATTGTTGTAGTCACTTACGCCATGTTTGGATTAAGTATTTATTATATAATGAAATTAGGTATGTCAATTAATCGGATTTCAATCCAAGTCCAATCAGCAAAAATTCGCATCCAGTTTTTAAACCTGGTATAAAACCCATTTTATCATAATTCGATTATTAACGGACCGGATTTGGATAATTATTTGATCCTTTTTTGTTTTTCTTTTAAATAATAAATTTTTTTTAAAAACTATTTTTTGGTTTTTTTAAAAAAAAAATTGTTTTTCATAGAAAAAAATTGTTAATAGATTTAATTGGATTTTCACGAATTTAATCTAAATTCGATCCATTAACAAACCTAAGCAAAATCTTATTTTTTTAGATAATTACGGAATATATAATATTAGTTTTTGATATGTTCATTTTATGTTGAATCTTCTTGCATGCCATATTTAAAAAAACATAAGACTACAACCACCAAGTCTCTATCTTACCTTAAATTCTTGATCTTGCTATCGTGAATTGCATGTCATGTCAATTTTTTGCCACCTTAAATTCCTGATCTTTGCTATCGTGAATTGCATGTCATGTCAATTTTTTGCATCTCCATTATTAATTTACACAAAGCTTCTAAATTTTTGAATTTCATATTTCAGTTCAAGTATTTTGAGCCTAATTTGATAATTTAAATCGTTCATAATGTAAATTTTATTGTGAATATCAGTACTATAAAAAATTATGTAAATTAAATAAAAATTAATATCTATTTATTATTATTTTATATAACTTAATAAATGCGTGAAACACACAAAATTATACACATTTGTTTTAATATAAATTTATAAAAATTAATTATTAATTTACATCTAATCAACGTAATT
>BRYE01000023.1:3397500-3403298 GCA_030159115.1 Actinidia arguta var. hypoleuca
TCTCCCACTCCCTTTGATATCCTGGTTTTTTACACTGAACTATTAAGTTTTCAGATAATTACGGAATCTAATATTACTTTTTAATATGTTCAAATTTATGTTGAATCTACTTCCATGCCCATGTTATACAATTAAAAAAAAAAAATTATAATTAATAGGTCAATAGGCCTTTCTCTTATCTTAAATACCTAATTTTGCTATCGTGAATCACATTTCATGTCAATTTTTTATCTCTCCATTATTAATTTGGACACAACTTCTCTATCATCCCAAATTTTGGATTGCACAGTGCAGTTCACGTATTTTAAGCCTTATTTTGATGATTTCGTAATATAGACTCCACCATAAAGATCAATATTATAAAAAATTATATTGATCATGTACAAATCAATGTTCGTTCAACACTGTTATCTAACTTAATAAATTAGTGTAGTATACATAATTACTACTCATTTATCTTAATATTAATCGATTATTAATTTGTATTTGATCAGTATAAATTTTTATAGTATTAAACTCTATTATTAAATTTACAAAATAAATAATATAGATCATCAAAATATATCTAAAAATTTAAACTGCACTATGCAGTCCAAAATATAAAAATTTGAGCTTGAGTCCAAAATGTGGAAAATATGTTTGGTTTTCAACAGTGACAGAGTTTTGTTTTGTACCAATTTTTTGACTAATTTTTTTTAAGCTTACAAGTAAAAAAGTCAAAAAAATCTTATTACTTTGCTTTTATGTTTTTACTTTTTTACTTATTTTTAACTAAAAAAATCTTGTTACTTCCGATTCACCTGCATTAATTTCTGATGGAGAATTGATTATCATTATTTTGCAACACGTTTTTGTAATATATTGAATTTTGAAACCTGACAACTACGTGGTATTAGATCATTCGCAGAAGCCTTATTAAAAATATATGTAAATAGTTGCTAATCAAATTTGATTAGACATTGTGATAAATTTATTTTTATAAATTCTTTTAATTAATATTATGTGAACTATTTTTGGCGATTTGATTGACTGAATTAGCCAATATTGACTTTTATGCCCTGGTTAGTACTGTACTAACCAGAGTGTACAAAATGGAAAGATGCGATTAATGTCCCTGCCAATCTTGACAGTAGGTACAATTTAAAAAAGATCTGTTTTTTTTCACTCTCAGGGACAACAAACACCGACTCCATTACCAATTTTCTTAAAAAAAAATATAATTTTGCCCCTGAACTCCCCCCCCCCCCCCCCCAACCACAAACCCAGCCAGGCCCCACCTTTTTTTTTCAATTTTGTTTTTTTTATTATTTTTATTATATTTATTTTTTTCTTTATTAACTTTTTTATTTTTGGATAAATATTTTTTTATTATATATTTTCATTCTTTTGTTTATTTTTTATAAAATAATTTTTTTTATAACATGATTTTAGCACTTTTTTGATAAATTTATCTTTCATTTCTTCTCTCTCTCTTGCACCTATTAATTTTTTTTTAATACCATCTCTTAGTTATTTACTAAAATAAAATTGATCAAATTTTTTTAATTATTTTTTACTTTCACCTTCTGAATTTATATATAAAATTTTTAAACACAATACAAAACCTACGGTGCCACGAGTTTAAAACCGGGTCTTTTATTAATATTCTTATGCTTCAACTTTTAAACTCTTGTGCAGAGTTATTTTTAACCGAGTCTTTTTTTATTGATAACATTTGTAATGGCCTCCCACAAAGTAGATTTCCAGTTGCGTTCTTGGCTAGGTGTAAATTTTTGTCTAATTTGTTTTAAAAGGGATTTCAAAACTTTAAAATTTTAAAGTTACAAAAAAAAGATGATATTAAAAAAAATTAATAAATAAATTCTTATGTATTTAAGAATTACGTAAAAAATCTCAACATTTAAAGATGAAAACAAATTAAATTTTATAATTTTTGTACTCCCACCTTATGTTTTTTATAAAAGAAAAAAATATAAATCATAAAAATAATTTTGAGATAAAAAAATGTTAAGGTTGGAGTAAAAGAAATTAAAAAATTTTATCATAAAAAAATTTTTAGATAAAAATTCGGAAGTTGAAAGTAAAAAAAAATAAAAATTTTGATTAATTTTTTTTTAATAAATAACCAGGAAATGGTATTCTAAAAAAAAATTAATGAATGAAAGAGAGAGAAGAGATGAAGGGGTGAGAGAGAGAGAGAGGGGCAAATTTGTCTAAGGAGGACAAAAACTTGTCCCATCCTCACACACCCCGTGTCAAAAGGGGTGAAAAAACGTTTTGCATAATTTTTATGAAGATGATTTTCCTAAAGTATATCATAAAAATCGGAACATCAATATGAGCTTACCGTAGACGTTCACTGTTGATTTCAACTGTTCTTCTGTAGGGCAAGCTGAAAAAATTATTCCTAAAAATATCATATTATAATCAAATATTAGTAGTCACGTAATCAAAACATATTTATTTTAAAAAAATTAATTCTCTTATAAAAATGATAATCGTGGCTCAAATAAAAATAATCCAATTTATATGGTTACCGATATCTGAGCAAGCTGACTTTTTACACACGATTTTCTCATGAGGTACTACACAATGAATGGTTCAAATCATCAACGTAAGTTTGAGATTAACTCATATCGAGCCAATTTTATAATAAAGTTCAAAAGTTGAACATCAGAAAAGCTATATCATTTTTAAAATAAATCATCTATTATTTTCAAGACAAATGTGGGTCCATAATTTTATCAATTTTACCATAAAATTTAATTCTAATCTTCATGGAGTCTTGATCTTTTTTCTTCTGCATCATGTGCGTACAAGAGTGTAGAATATGAGTTGTTGAAATCATTTATGTGGACATGGTTGGACGAAAACACTTGACAGACTTGGACTTGTCCGCTCTCTCTCTGAAGTTATATTAATTGTGGTTAGCATTTTTTTTTATAAAAAATTAAATACAAAATAAATCACTTGACGTATGAATATTCCTTTTTTCTTCTTAGATTACTAACTTAACATATAAACAAAAGAATTTATTTTCTTTTACTTGATATTCTTTTCTTATATTTTTCTTTCATTTTTCATTTCTAGGACTACATTTGGATCTAGAATATAGGGACGGATTTGTAGAGATTGAAAAAAAGTAAAGGAGAAAGATTATATTTAAATTGTTGGATTTATTAGGGTTTTTTTCTTTCCTTAAATACTTAATCCAAACAAGGCGTAAGTGATTACAACAATTGGTATATTGAGAGCAAAAAAAATTGAAAATCCTAAATCAAATAGCAAGTTTGTTATTTTTGTACAAAAAATAATCTGCAAGGGAGAATCTTGACATTAATTTCAAAATTAAAAGAGATCTGTATTATTTCTAAAATTATAAGAGAAGTAACTGTATTTGTCATAAACCTCAAGAGAGGTCAGTGAAATTTACCCTAAAGACTTTAATATCCTATTATTATATAATGAAATTAGGAATGTCAATTAATCGGATTAAATTCGCGCCCAATTTTTAAATCTGATATAAAACTCATTTAATCCGAATCCAATTATTAACGGATCGGATTTGGATAATTATTTGATCCTTTTTTGTTTTTCTTTTAAATAATAACTTTTTTTTAAAATACTATTTTTTGTTTTTTTTTAAAAAAATTGTTTTTCATAGAAAAAAATTGTTAACAAATTTAATTAGATTTTTACGAATTTAATCTAAATTCGATCCATTAACAAACCTAATCAAAATATTATTTTGTTAGATAACTACGGAATATATAATATTAGTTTTTGATATGTTCATTTTATGCTGAATCTTCTTGCATGTCATATTTAAAAAAACATAAGACTACAACCACCAAGTCTCTATCTTACCTTAAATTCCTGATCTTGCTATCGTGAATTGCATGTCATGTCAATTTTTTGCCTTTCCATTATTAATTTGCACAAAACTTTTAAATTTTTGAATTTCATATTTCATTTCAAGTATTTTGAGCCTAATTTGATAATTTAAATCGTCCATAATGTAAATTTTAATGGGAATATCAATATTATAAAAAATTATATAAATTGGATACAAATTAATATCTATTTATTATTATTTTTTATAACTTAATAATTGCGTAAAACACACAAAATTATATACATTTATTTCAATATAAATTTATAATAATCAATTATTAATTTACATCTAATTAACGTAATTTTCTTATGATAGTAAACTCTCCGATGAGTAAACTCTCCGATGAATTATTAAAATAGACCCAACCAAACACGCATGTGATCTTAGAAAGTATCGTGGTACTATCAAATGCTGTAGACACTAACAGCGTACCAACCATGGTGTACAAAGTAGAAAGGTCCAATAAATGTCAGCTTGAAGCCTAGGTCCCATCATGATAGGGGGTATCATTTTTATAAAAACATGGTTTTTTTTCTCTAAATTTTATCCTAAAAACTATAACAAAGTCACATGAATTAGACTTTTATTTTAATAAAATTTTATTTTTAAAAAAATTATATTTAAATTCTGGAAGTTAAACTGTCTTAAATGATAAATTTTTTTATCTATTTTTTAACTAAAAAGTTAATATATTATAAATTAAATTTTTGATTTTGTATCCACTATGTTTTTCAATTGAACATATCACTATCACAAATCATTGTTATGTATTTTAATTTATATTTTTATTAAAAAAATTGTGTAAAATGATAAATTTATTAATTTTTTTATATTTTTTTGAAATAATAAATTTATCATTATACGAGTTATACATATATAGCAAACATGCATAGTATGAGAATTTATTGAAATAATAATAAAAATCTCTTTTTCATTCAAGAATTTATTAGAATAATCAAAAAAAAGTCATTCATAATTTTTTTCGCCTTTAGGTGTTGACGCCGTCTTTACTGTTATTGAACTCGTCGCCGTCACCATCTTCACCGACGACGACTGTAGCGTCAGTGTCATCGTTGTCACCGGCGCCAACATTATCACTATTATCACCCATCGTCAATTTATTTTTTCTTTAAATAAATATAAAGACAAAAAAACATAAATTAGTCTTTTTAAAAAAAATAAATATTTAAATTTTAATTTAAATAAATTTAAATATTTTGTCAAGGATTCCCAATATCTTCTTATGCATAATCTGCACACAAGAGTGTAAATAAAAGTGTCAAATGTGTCGTGCCGTGTCATTTTTCTTCCTTTTCAATCGTGCTTTGGGCTAGGCCGGACTCATTTACTTAATCGTGTTGTGACATGCCTTTTTTAATCGTGCCGTGATATTTTTTTTTTTATTCGTGCCATGTCGTACCATACCAGCCCGCTTACTTAATACGGCACGTGTCATGTCAGCCTGCTAATTTAGTCGTGTGACTCGTGTCGTGTCGTGTCTGTCTACTTAATCGTGCCGTGTCGTGCCGTGCCGATATTATAATCGTGTCATGTAGTACTGGCCAGCTTACTTAAACGTGTGACTCATGTCGTGCCCTGTCGGTCCATTTTTTTTTTTGAATTGTCAATACCTACTTCTTTTTTTAAAAAAATATTACTTTATTTATCAAAATTTTTATCTCAAGAGAACTTATCTTTACACTCCACCCTCAACCTAATCGGAGTTCATTCACCATAAGTTTAGCCTTGAAAATATTACAAGGAACAACAATTAATGGTTCACTAAATTAAAAAGAGCTATAATTGAGAAGAGACTCGGTTCGAATAAATGTCCAATAAATTTCACTTATGTAACATCATTCTCTGATGCAAAATTGAGGAGAGAATCAATCAGAATAAGGAG
>BRYE01000023.1:3473398-3483398 GCA_030159115.1 Actinidia arguta var. hypoleuca
GGCATTTGGTGGAGACAGGCATTCCTGAACTTGGAAGTGGAGCGGGGTTGACAGATGCACAGAAGACAGAGTTGGCAGCATAAAAGCTGAAGGATCTCAAAGTCAATAACTATCTTTTTCAAGCAATTGATCGTACAATCTTGAAGACTATTCTTGAGAAAGACACTTCCAAACAGATTTGGGATTCAATGAAGAAGAAGTATCAAGGCACAACGAAGGTGAAGCGTGCCCAGCTTCAAGCTCTTCGCAAAGAGTTTGAGATTCTTCAGATGAAAGAGAGAGAGTCTGTTTCTGACTATTTTTCAAGGGCAATGGTGATTGCAAGTAAGATGCGCATCCATGGTGACAAAATGGAAGATGTTACAGTAGTTGAAAAAATTCTTCGATCGATGACAACAAAATTTGACTACGTTGTTTGTTCAATCGAGGAATCAAATAACATTGATGAGCTTTCGATTGATGAACTGCAGAGTTCCTTGTTGGTCCATGAGCAAAGGGTCAACCATACAACCTCAGAAGAGCATGCATTGAAAATTTCAACAAATGATGAATTCTCAACATGGAGAGGATCGAGTCGAGGAAGAGGAAGAGGACAAAGACGAGGACGAAGTAACAGAGATGGAAGCAGATTCACAAATTACCAATCAGAAAATCATCACACCTATGATCCTCGATGGAAAGGCAAAGGGCACGATAATCAGCAGTCAACCGACTATGAATCAAAATGGGACAAATCAAATATTGAGTGCTTCAGATGTCACAAGTTTGGTCATTACTGATCTGAATGTTGCACCAACTTACAAAAGGAAAATGGAGACCAATTCAACTTCGCAGAGAACAAAGAAGAAGAAGAAGAAGCCACTCTTTTGATGGCGTGTCATACCATAGAAGAGAATCACCAAAACCTGTGGTATATAGACACAGGTTGCAGCAATCATATGTGTGGCAATAAGTCAATTTTTTCAAAGTTGGATGAATCTTTTCGAACCATGGTACGATTTGGAGACAATTCAAAAATTTCTGTTATGGGAAAAGGTGACATTCAAATCCGAACACGAGCTAATACTCTTCAAACCATTTCTAGTGTTTTCTATGTTCCTGATTTGAAGAGCAACTTGCTTAGTGTGGGTCAGCTTTAAGAGAAGGGTTATGAGATCATTATTAAAGAAGGAACCTGTCGGATTGAAGATCCAAAAAAGGGCCTAATTGCTCAGGTCAACATGACGGAAAATCGGATGTTTCCGTTATACATCCAGAATAATATTCATGATTGCTTCTTTTCTAGGGTGAAAGATTCAGTATGGCTATGGCATTTTCGTTATGGTCATCTGAACTTTGGTGGATTGAAAACTCTACATCAGAAAAATATGGTGATGGGACTTCCAGAGATTGACTGGCCTTTGCAAGTTTGTGCAGAATGTATTGTTGGCAAACAACACCGTGATCATTTTCCAAGAGAGCAGGCATGGAGAGCTCATAGATTGTTGGAGTTGATTCATTCTGACATATGTGGACCAATTACTCCGGTATCCAACGGTAACAAGCGATACTTTATTTCTTTTATTGACGATTATAGTCAGAAAGCTTGGGTATATTTCTTACAAGAAAAATCTGAAGCCTTTTCAGCCTTTAAAAGCTTTAAGGCTCTTGTAGAAAATGAAGTTGGAAGAGTCATTAAAACTCTTCGTACTGATCGTGGCGGAGAATACAATTCACAAGAATTTGCTAATTTCTGTGATATGCATGGTATTCGAAGGCAACTTACAGCAGCCTACACACCACAACAAAATGGTGTGTCCGAGAGAAAGAACCGGACAATTCTAAATATGGTGAGAAGTATGCTGGCAGGAGGGAGCATTCCAAAGAATTTCTGGCCTGAAGCAGTAAATTTGAGTGTGCATATACTAAATCGGAGTCCCACATTTGCTGTTCAAGACATGACACCTGCAGAGGCATGGAGTGGACGTAAACCAGTTGTTAACCACTTCAAAATTTTTGGTTGCATCGCCTATGCTCACATTCCAGATGAGAAGAGAAGAAAGCTAGATTTCAAAGGAGAAAAATGCATTTTTCTTGGTGTTAGTGATCAATCAAAAGCTTACAAATTCTATAATCCTATTACCAAGAAAATTGTTATCAATCGTGATGTTGTTTTTGATGAAACAAAGACCTGGTCATGGGATGATAATGGTGATGGACATCAAATTCCAACAATTTTTTATGATGGTGATGATGAGAGGAGGCAGCAACCTATTGTGAATAAGCGACACTCAGCAGATTCCATTCTTACACCAGATCAAAATCAACCAGCGGCTGAAGTTGATGAATTTTCAAATGGGCAACAAAATATAGCAACCAACTCACGTCCTCAACGCATTACACAAAGACCTGCATGGATGAGTGATTACGAGGTTAGTGGCTTTGGTCAATCCGAAGACCCACTCACACATTTTGTTCTTTTTTCAGATTGTGATCCTATAGCCTTTCAAGACGCGGTCAAAGAATCAAAATGGCAAAAGGCTATGGATGAAGAGATTAAAGCTATTGAGAAAAACAACACTTGGGAATTAACAAATCTTCCCAATGGGCAGAAGACGATCGGTGTCAAGTGGGTCTACAAAACCAAGTTGAATGAGAAAGGAGAAGTTGAGAAGCATAAAGCACGTTTAGTGGCAAAAGGTTACAAGCAGGAGTTTGGCGTTGATTACAAAGAGGTGTTTGCTCCAGTTGCAAGGCTAGACACTATTCGGCTAGTACTCTCTATGGCTGCGCAAAATTCATGGCCCATCTTCCAATTAGACGTGAAGTCAGCTTTCCTACATGGTGAGTTGCAGGAACTAGTGTATGTTGATCAACCACCTGGGTATGTACAACAAGAAAGTAAGAACAAGGTATACAGATTAAAGAAGGCACTCTATGGACTAAAACAAGCACCGAGAGCTTGGTACAGTCGCATAGATGCTTATTTTTCTAAGGAAGGTTTTCAAAAATGTCCATATGAACATACACTTTATGTGAAAATTGGACTTGGAGGAAAAATTCTTGTTGTATGCTTGTATGTTGATGATTTGATCTACACAGGAAATGATAGGTCTTTGTTTGATGATTTTAAACAATCGATGATGTTAGAGTTTGATATGTCAGATCTTGGAATGATGCACTCCTTTCTTGGCATTGAAGTTGTGCAATCTTCTGCTGGTATTTTTATTTCTCAAAAGAAATATGTTCAAGAGATTTTAGGCAGGTTTCAAATGAAGAATTGCAACCCAGTTGGCACACCAACAGAACTTGGTTTGAAGTTAATGAAGGATCCCGAAGGAAAGAAGATAGAAAACACTTTCTACAAGCAGATTGTGGGAAGTTTAATGTACTTGACAGCAACTAGGCCAGACATAATGCATACGGTGAGTCTCATCAGTAGATATATGGAATGCCCAAAAGAGCTTCACCTCCTCGCTGCCAAGAGAATCTTTCGATATTTACAAGGTACTATTGATTTTGGGCTGTTCTACAGGAAAGAAAAGAAGTTGACTCTGTTTGGCTTCACAGATAGTAATTATGCAGGAGATCCGGATGATAGAAGAAGCACATCGGGTTATGTTTTTATGATTGGATCTGGAGCAGTTTCATGGTCATCGAAGAAACAACAGATTGTTACTCTCTCCACTACCGAATCTGAGTTTGTGGCAGCAACATCATGTGCATGTCAAGCTATTTGGCTGAGGAGGTTACTTGAAGAATTACACTGCCATCAGCAAGGCCCAATTCCAATCTATTGTGATAATAGCTCTGCAATCAAGTTGTCCAAAAATCTTGTTCTTCATGGAAGAAGCAAACATATAGATGTGCGGTTCCATTTTCTACGTGATCTCATAAAGGATGGAACTATTAATATGGTATTTTGCAGGATTGAAGACCAAGTTGCAGACATTCTGACTAAACCTCTCAAATTGGCTGCATTCTTAAAACTGAGACAATTGCTTGGTGTTTGTTCTTTGCAAGATTTTGCTTAAAGATGAAGCTGTGATGCATGGGTGCTGAAGTGTTTCTTTCATTTCTCTCTAAACTGATGTCAGATCATTCAGTCTAAGGGAGGGTGTTAAGAGTTATTATGTTATCAATTTACCTTGAATAAGTCTTAGTTGTCCTATTCCATAGGAAGTCAGTTGTGTTCACGTCTTAGGTTGTCCTATTCCATAGGAAGCCAATTGTGTTCACCTATTCTCTAGGAGTATCCCTCAAGTAAAGGAGTCTGTTAGTAGTGATTTAGTTGTTCCTTATTTTTAGTAAAGTTGATTTTGTTTGACTCTATTTAAGTAGGATTATCAATGAATAAAAGTAAGTTGTTCCCTCTACTTCTTCTTTGTGTTTTCTATATATCTCTCGTGTCTTCTATATACATCTCTGTTTTTTTATCAGTACATACGGGCTTAATTTCTTCACGCTCGAATTTGTTCACAAGTTCCACAGCAAATTTGGAATTTTGATACAAAGATCCTTCAATCGTTTCACTTAATATACATGTATAAAATTCTACTGATCCCAAATAAGGTAAATTTTCTCAGAGATTCTCACATATTCACTGCAAATAAAATAGATAATCAGCAACAAAGAATGACCAAGATGTCTCTTCGAAGCTTCAGAGCGCCAGGGCAATATCAATATCACCAGAAACAGAAAGAACAATTGACTACAGGGATCAAATTGACAAATCGAGTCTATTGAGAGCAAAACACATACATACAAACACAAAACATGGACCATAATATTACACACACACAAAATTGTAGTAGCAGAGGACTCTGGGAAGGCACAAACCAGTGGAGAAACGCTTCATCATAATCCAAGCTCAAATTCATACGACCAATCGCATCGTCCCGATCAGAGGCTAATCCCTCCAACTGTTTGTCAACAGCATCACGAAATAACTCAACATCGCTCTGCAACACACCGCTGAGAAGCCTCCCCGCCGGCGACTTCGGCTCGAGCGGCGTGTTTAGGCCGCTGAACTCACAGCCACTGGCCGCCGCAATCACCTTTCTCCGACAACCAAAACCGACCCACCGAGAAGGAATCGGAGGTCTGTGGGCGGAGACGAAGCCGGGAAGCCGTCGCGGCGACCTCACCGCGGAGGCTAAAGATTGGAGAGTGAAGAGATTGGAGTGAGAGAAGCAATAGTCCATCCACAGAGTGTTCAATACCTAGAAGAGAATGATTTGTGTTGTTTAAGGCCATTAATGAGGAGAGAGAGAGAGAGAGACGATGGGCCGGGCCATTCACAAGTGGGACGTGTGGCAGTTTGGCTGGCGAATAGCATGATAACTTTTGAAAATGGATAATTTTTAATTTTATTTGAATATTTTTTAAAATTGAAAAAATAAGAATGAGAATGAGAGATAAAAAAATATATATATATAAAAAATAAAATATAAAATATTTAAATATTAAAAATATATATAAATATCTAATATAAAGATATAAAAATATATATTTAATATAAAAATATAAAAATATCTTTATATTAGATATTTATATATGTATATATATTTTTTTAATATCTTTCTTCTTTATCTTCATTCTTATTTTTTAGGATAACTTTTAATTAAGGTGAGAGTTACTCATAAATTATCCGTCTTTATCCACCTGTTAGGGAAAAGTTATCCGAGAAATATTTTACCATCCAAACGCAGGATAAAAAGAGAAAAGTTATCTGTCTCCCTTATATTTCAGCCAAACAACCTCTTAAGATATTATTGAAAAGAATTAAAGAAACTTCAAGGGTAATTTCACTATTGGTCCATGTAGTTTAGGAGAGTTGTACATTGGTCAATGGCAATGTGGTCATTCCATCAAGTCCATCCAAATGCATTAAAAATAATAATATAAATCACAAGATTTTTCTCCCTTTATTTTAATATTTTTAACAAATTTAAAAGAAGAAACTGCATTGAAATTGATTAAAAAATACAATATTTTAATTGATCAAATTGAAACCATACAAACCAAGATGAAACTTTTGTTAAACTACATGGACCAACAGTAAAATATACCTATTGAATTGGGCAATTGGGATTGCACAAATAGCTTTTAAGATTATCTGAACTATTCTAACAAGATAAGAAGAAAAAGGAGGGTAGCACAATTTTTTTGGGGGGTGAAATCTCTTCTTCATTTTTTTTTTCTGGTGCATCCTCTCAACAAGAAAAGGGTAAATATGTAAATTTACTTATTGGTTATTCTCTTGCTTTTGAGCTTGCAATAAACCTAGCCTAAACATATAGAGTAACAAGAGAGAAGAATGTGACAAAGGAGGAACATAGAAAAGGTTACATATGCAATAAATATTGTAGTTGATTTTTTTCCATACTTATCTAGCTTGAATTAAGGATTTAGACAAAGATTTGACGACGGAAAAGAAATTTTTTACTAAATTATTAAATTAGGCCATCTCCCATAGGTGGCTTTGATTGCGTTTTCGTCTATTTTCATTTCAAATAGCGTCTCATGACATTCATATCAAATTAAGTCGTTGATCCAGCTACGGAGACATCCCATGACAAAGAAGAATCTTTATTTAAAAATAGGGATTGAAACAATAAAAAATAGCATTTGAATTGTTGAGTTGGCCCCAAATAGCCCCGCTTCCATTCAACGCTCTCGAATTTATGCATTGATTCCTTCATCTCTCTCGGGCGGACTCTTGAAATTTCCAACCCAACCACTAAAAGCGTGTAAAAAAGCAATTGTTTAATCTTAATTGGTTTTGCTTATATCTAAAATAATTCAATTGTTTAGAAGTTTGGTTTACTAAGAGCTTCACTTTATGTGTTATGTAATCTAGCCTAGGAAATTACGAATAATTAATTGTAAGACCAGAAGAAAATGAAAAGGCTTCTTGTGACCCGAACTCAGGATTGGTAGAAAATGGGTGTCATTGGCCAGTGGATGACTTCTACCTCAGGCTAATTATTCTGTTTTGATAATGCATTCTGATTTAAACTAATATTAATAAAATATAATGCATAGTGGAAGACAAAAACAATCTCTAGAGCTTTTATAAATTGTGCAATAAGTAAAATAATCTCCACAATTTATAGTACAATAACCAATAATCAGAAAAACGAATCTAGACAAGGCTTTTTGGGACTTGCACCCAAACTACTATCGGATATCACAACTAAGGTTCATCACTTAAAAAATGGTAAAACAACGTCATAAGCGAAAGATTCGTAGGAATTACATATACCAAGGTTATTAGTTTATCATGACATTATAAATGCACAAGACATTACACAATTTGAAATAATTTGGCTCACACGACCATATTCAGTAAATCACAATAAAAATAATATCCAGCAATTCAAATCATTATTCTGTAATGATCAAATATTTTATATTCATATCATATGACTTAACATTAAGTGACAAAAAAAAAAGTAACACCCCCACATAGAGACATGATATCAGACTCAATTACTAATCCTGTGAAATTTTAATATGCACTTGTTTGTTTTGCAATGGATATGAGTGTTGGATTAAATACTTTTGTTCACGTTTTCCACAATTGCCCTCAAATCATAATTTTAAAATAATACTCTCTTTAAAAGATTTTCTAATTTAAAAAGATTATGCACCAATTTGTCATATCATTCTATATAACAAATATACTAGTAGTAAAATTCGTGCTATGAAAGGGGAATTTATTTCAAATATAAAAATTAATTTTATTTTAATTAAATCATACTTTTATTAAGTGATATAGGTAAGTTAAACTCGTTTTGTTAAACAAATAATTTTTTTTTCTTTACTTTTCTCTTCAAACAAAAAAAATTAGTAAAGACCAAAAAATATTCGAAATAAGATTAATCTATTTTTTATTATCCTTAATGTATTTTTTTAAAAAAAAATATTTATTTTTACTTGTTTGACCCCTCTATTTAAAATAATTTTTTTAAATAAGACTTATTATTTTTTATTTTTTAACTTTAAAAATGAAATGAGAAAGTAAAAATATGTTGAATTGATAAGATTTAAATACATGATCATTGTTAAAAAAATTCATATTTAATAATAAAATTATTTAGATAAATCATAGTGTCGTATTTTAGTAATTTTGGATATTTTATGGGTATTTTAGTAACTTTAGGCCTAATCCATACCCCTTGGATATGTAATAATGGGGGTGGGGTGGTATTACAAATCCGGCCAATTTGATGGATTACAAATCCATCGGATTACATATCCGACCTCAAATGGAGTCAACAAACACCATATTAGTGGTCCCACCGGATTTGTAATCCAATCCGACATTCTTATCTCCAAAACAAACATGCCCTAACTAGATTCTTGAACCCCAATGCCTAGGTCCATCAAAAGATGTGTCAACTATTTAAATCACAATATACATATATATATTTCAAACATTCTTACTATTTAAAAGGGATAGACTTAATTTCACAAAAACTCCTTAAATTATAGTTTGTTTGTTTTTTTTTATCATTTTTACCTTTTCATTTATAAAGTAAATCATATTGATTATCTTAACTATTTAATTGTATCACTTACATCCCTTTTATTACTAATTTTTTTGAAATAATAATTAAAATCAATCACGTATTATCCATGTGCTTAAATTAAATGCTCTTATATCCAAATATTCTTATTTTTTGTGAAATATAAATCAACGTTATATTTAAAAACTTATTAATAAGGGTTATGTTTGTTCCCACAATGGCTAAACAAGCTTGTATATGGAGTATTGACTTATTTTTATAAAAAAAATAATATTTAGACATAAGGACATTTAATTTAAGCACATGAATAACACGTGATCGATTTTTATCACTATTTCAAATAAATTAGTAATAGAATGGATGTAAGTGATACAATAAAATAGTTAAGGTGGTCAATATAATTCACTTTTTAAATGAGGAGATAAAAGTGATAAAATACAACAATTTAGGAGATGTTTGTGAAATTAAGCAACAAAAATCTTTATAGCAGGTTTATAAGACGTGCAATTGTAGAAATATTATGCAAATATTCCGAAAATAACTTAATAAACAATGTTCACAATACAACAGACTGAAATTCAATCACGAGGAATCTCAATAAGTTTATAAAAATATGAATAAAAGTAACATGCTGAACATTTCATTATTTTGAGGCCAAAGCATAATTTACGAAACTATAGGGTACAAAATTGTAATTTGTATATTTTTAACATAATATTTACATAGGGCCTCATTTATGCATTTTAAGCTCATTTTTAAATGTTTAGGCATGTCGTTAATCATTATTATTCTTCTGCCCAATAATGAAGTCCAAGTAAGCAAAGTATATTGCAACTCACTGTTTCGTGTTCAATTCGGTCCGATTTATTCGAAAAGTCAAAAAACGTGTGTCCGATCCCGTCCAAGTAAGATTTTATTCGTCAAGGATTCATTATTTCCGGGGGTGGAAAGAGGAAGATGGGTTGGTGGTCGTCCGGAGTGGAGCCGGCCGGAGATGGAGGGGAGAGCCGATCGGACCTCTCTCTGTACTCCCTGTGATCTCTCTCTCTCTCTACAGTAGCAGAAGATTGGTGGAGAGAAGCTGGGGGTTTAGCCGGAGGAGGCGACCGGCGGTCAAAGTGGGTGGCCGGAGTGGCTTTCACTCTCTCTCTCTCTCTCTCTTCACTCTGTTTTCGCTCTTTGCTGAGACAATGGTGTGGCCCTGTGGGTGTGGGCCAATTAGGTCCCACCTTTTTATGGTCACAAGTGGATAAGATCAAGCTTTTTGTATTTTTAAATAGGGTGAAATACATCGATCATCCCTGAACTTCTGAATTAATACAAAAAGTACCCCCAATGTTTAAAAAATAACAGTGACCTCCACTCCTGAGGTTTGAAACTTGTAACAGATTTCTTCCATTTTACACTAACAATTTTCGCAACCTATATAAAGATTCAAACCCATCACAACGAAAAGAAGAAGAGAATTAAGAAATCATTCATATGGC
>BRYE01000023.1:3538398-3543398 GCA_030159115.1 Actinidia arguta var. hypoleuca
TCTTGGTTACTGGAACAATGGGCTGTGAACTGTTTCAATGAATTTACTGTTTGCTTCATGACCAGGGATGTGAAATTGGAATACAAAGCCTTAAAGGAGAAGGTGAAGGAATTCAATAAAAAGGAGGCCAAGTTTTACGGCAACATGTTTGCGAAATTGAACAAGTTGGAGTCTGTTGAGACTACTAATGTAAGCCCCTAGTGTCTTGTGTGGCTTTCCATTTCCTGGGGATGTTGATACATATATATACATCATAGTTGTTTTGCTGGGAAAAAAAAGATGGGAAAAGTAATAATACTCTGTCGAGTTATGTTTTCAAAAATTTGATTGTTTGACGGTTTTTGAAACTTCTCTTCTCAAGAAAGAACTATTTTTTGAGAAAACATTGGAAGATGTTTTTAAATTCTGGAAAACTATTTTCTTTAAAAACTAATTAAGATATGAAAACTGGTGAATGTTTTTCCTTTCAAAACGAGATTATGAAAATTATTATGTGGAACTGATCCTGTAAACTGTAACAGAACAATTAATTTGTGTGTTTTAATGATGTGCTTCTCTCTTGCAGAATGCAGCGATAAAAGAAGCAGAACCTATGAGCATTGACAGCAAAGCATAAATGGGGTTTGAAAGGGACTCAGCTATATGATAACATGAGAAAACCCCAAGTTTTTATTTTTTTGCGAGTCTTTCTTTTGTCATCTATTCGTAGAAAAGTAGTGGGTCTTCCACAGAGATTAACCTTGTAATGGATCTTTCCAATGGATATGCTTGCATAAATTTGTGCCAAAACCTGAGTGGAATGGAGATTGCTGATGTGCATTTAAAAGTTGTGTTCTGGCTTCATCTGTAGATGTGCAATTCGAATTTTTACTTTGTGGCGTCACTGTATGGATTAACCACCAGTGGGTGCGCTATTTTCTTTCCTTGGAATTGCCTCAAGCTGTTACCTTCTTCGTAAGTGTTAGCTTTTCGAAGCATGGGATATGCTTCCGAAAAGGCTTGTGGTTTGGTTTACTGGTATTGATTTGTATGCTGTGTTTAGTGGTGGGAACTGTTAATTCAAGTTTTAGGAAGGATTTCCGGCATGTGTTCGCATTCACATAGTAAGTGTGGCAAATACGCTACAAGATCAATTGATGGTTAAGTCATATTCTTAGAACCATATGTTGGACCGGCAAATGGTTGAAGAACATGGCGGCCTAAATTGATTCAACTAGTTTACAGTTTGTGCTGACCCCCCAAACCATCCATTTTATGCATGGTCGTATCACAACCCATCAGCATTGTGAAGTTTGGTGCGACTTTGCATAGTCTCGATCGCATAGTCCCGATCGCATAGTCCATTGTCTTCTCTCACGACCTCAAGCAAAAACCTAGCCTTGTGGTTCTCTGCTGCTCTATGTAAAGTCTTTTGGACATCTCTTGGTTTGAATTGATGTTGTCCCAGGATGGGAGACATCAGTTTGGGGCAGTTTCCAGCACCATTCGTGGCATTATCACAGTTGAACAGATTTCTTGATATAGGGATTTGTTTCTGCTTTAATATGGCAGCATATTTTTGGAAACAACAATGTTTTTAATTAGTTTGGACTTATCAGGTTAAGTTTTTACTCGGTGGACATTGTCCCCAAATCTTTTAGTTATGGACCTTTGCCCGAGTTCCCATTTAAACCTTTCTGTATCTTGTACTTAGCTTAGCTTATCCAATTTTTCTTGGCAGATACATTTTAAGAGGTTGGGTTCTACATGATGAGGATCCATAGGAAGAAAGCCAAGTGTGGGTGGAGCAGGCACTGCTGCTTAATTGTACGTAATGTAACTTGTGGTTTTCCAAACATTGTCAATTTTAAGTTATATCTGTCTTTGGCTGCTATCAAACAAGATGATGAGGTAGATAACTGTTGGATTTTTGTATTCTAATTCTAGAGCCACCTTGGTGATTTGAAACATTCATCCATTCATCATGTAGTGCACGTTGAGAAGATTAACCATGCGAAAAATCACAATGATTGAAAAAAGGTATCTGTCACCTGATTGAATCATATTTGTCTTGAAGAAAATGGACGGTCGATTACGGAAATTAGATTTGCAGTCCAAATAAAAAAAATGAGTTGATTTTTTGGATGGATGATACCAGAAGATCTTACAAGATGAACGACTTGAATGGTAGATTCGGTGTCAGTGTGGGCCACAAGATGCTAACTTTATCTAATGTTGAAATTTAGAGAAGTTAGGGCATTTCCATTCTATTTAGTTTCTCCCATCCACATTTTTTTTCCGAATCGACAAGAGAATATTTACAAGTATGGACAATCCACTACGTTAGGAAGTCTAACACCTGAATCTATAACCGCATATAGGGAAAATCCAAGAAGTAGCGCTTGTAATATGGAGCAATTATCAATTATTAGAAAAACCCCAAATGAGGAATAATTCCTCGCTTTTCAGAAAACAACTCCGATCTTTCATTTGAAAGTGTACAAAGATGACGAATTGAATTAACCCAGTTGTTTTTTGTCCTATCACTTTGCTAGCATAGAATTGATGGTGTGTGGATTATAACTTGAAATAGGTGACCAAGAATTTCCCAAACTGAACCAAGCATTTCATGTTGCTTATACTGAAGTCTTACCTTTATCAATGTAACATCTTCCTCGTCATGTTCTAGACTTTTGAGGGGTCCCCATCTTATATTGACTCCCATCTTATATTGACTCCTAGTTGAGATAAAATTCGAACCAACTAATGTGTTTATATATATATATATATATATATATATATATATATATAATTTGTTTTTTCTTTTTACCTATTATTGTGATATTTGCATTGTTTCTATTATTTAACTTTACCAGCTTTTAGCGACATAACTATTATTATGTGTGTCTGCAGTTTGAATTGGTGTGATTTTAGCGACAACTATAACCAAACTACTACTAACAATTTAAGAAAATTTAGATCAAACCATTAGAACATGTGAAACCGAATTAGACCAGTTTAAAGAATGCAGTTTGATTTGGTTTGGTTTGGTTTGGTTCAATTTCACATTTTCAAAACTATACCTGTCATCATCAAAATATTCTAAAAATGTATAACAAATTGAGTCCAAATAAAGGGAAATCAAAACTCTCACAGTTGGAGAGCATGATGTAATGGTTGGTGGTTGAAACAAATGATAGTTCTTCATTACCTTCTATCTTTTTCAGTTTTCTCCCCAACAAAGGAAAAACCCACTTCCAAGTTATAGGACAAAAAAACCCATTTAGGTGGTAAGTAAAAGCACCAAATTAAGGGAAACATCATAAGAACCCTAATAATCACACATTAGTGTCCATTTTCTTGGTAGAATTTCACTTTCTTATCAACTTTCCAGGAAAATTAGAAGTCAGATTTGCGGAGGATCGAAGCTTTTACGTGCCATAACGGACATGAAAATTAAATTTCACACCATTGAAAGCTCCATGACACACGAATACACATATCATCATGTTGTGTTTATGTTGGGTACGTATCAGAATTTCTTTAACACTTACTCAACATATTTTTTTATTTGTGTTATCGTGTCATGTCATTTTGGATTCGTGTTTGGTTGAAAATGTCATGTATTTTCCGCGTAAGTTAAATTTCATCAAATAAATCTCCATTGAACGAAACTATTCACAAAAGAATTGATTGCGGCCTCTACTTCCTTTTTTTCGGTTTCAAAGAACTAAACCATATGTTGTGATATTATATTTGTATATTAAATTTACTACGAATTTGTAAACAAAATGAACAAATTCACCTAAAATGGAAAACAAAAAATATCTATATTAAATATTGATTAAAATTTATTTTTATATTTTTATTAAGGTGGATAAGTCATATCAACGATTGAATCTATCATAGCATTCTTCAATAGAAATATCATTAAAATATTTGATTAATCCTATTAAACAACTTTTACTCAGTCACTTCCGATTTAAGAGAGTAAAAATATCGACACTGAGTTTATATTTATTATTCACTCCCCATTTGCATATAAAGAATAACCTTTCCTATAGGGAGGGCAGCTAGGACCTACCTTGCTTCATTTTACTTTTAGTCTATAAACTTACCACCCATAAAAATGGCAAAAAGTGTGGTTTGGGATAAAATGAATTTTTTTTTTTATTTCTGATTTTTAGGTTATTATTTTTTTTATCAAAAAAACATTAAAATACAAAAATAATTCAAACTAATCTAATTTTTGAAAGAATTTGGATTTTAATGATTTTTTTTATAAAAAAAAATATTTTTCTAGATTCCTCTAATTAGGACAAATCGAAAAGCTAAGAAATTCCAACTTTTTTTCATTCTTCTAATAGAGACTAATTGAAAAAAAAAATAGAAAAAAAATTAGTAAAGATAAAAGCAGTCCAAAATGATCTATTTTATTCCAAACCGAGCTCTATTTGGATTCTCGTCCCCCATTCCAACCCCTATCTAATGCATTATCGTAGACAATCATTTTGTGATAGAAGAGATTTGGGACAGTACAGGAATTTTCCAATCCCCAATCCAGTGAGACTCGTTCGTTGTAAAGAAAATTTGACATGAGACAAGTGACAAAGGAAACTGAGTTCTCTATCTCAAACCTCATATCTATCACACGATTCAAAGTCACGGAGGCTACTTGGGTGGTAGAAGAAATTTGGGACCTATGAGAAATATAGCATGCAAAGTGGACCAAATAAGGTAAGACAAAAGGCCACATCATTAGGGGCGTGCCTCGTGCCTAGCTTCTAAGAAATTCATTCTTTGATTATGACAAGATTAAACATAAAATCCCATGACACAAAACAACTGAACAGTGCAAGTTTTTATATATATATAAATTACACTTTGCACAAATGTATTTTCATTTAAATTTTACTTTGCTAACTTCAAGTGTTAATGTGTCATTTTTGTCAAAACGTCGTTCAATTAAGTGTCAGTGACCTCTTTTCATAAAACCACATTACCTATATATGTGATTTAAT
>BRYE01000023.1:3555898-3558398 GCA_030159115.1 Actinidia arguta var. hypoleuca
TGAATTTTTTTTAGTCGTTTGAACAAAATTTATATTATTTCGATTCCTCTTGGTGAGAGGAATCCAAAAATGTAAGAATTTTTATTTAATTTAGAAAAAAGTGCACTAAAGACCAAAAAAAAATATTTTTAATTAATAAATTAACTATTTTTTTTGTCTGTAGAAGATTTTTTGCTCCAAGTTTGAACAAAAAAAATTATATTTTTAGATTCCTCTCATTAAGAGGAATCAATAAAAATACAAAATCTTGATCAAACGATTAAAAAAATCCACTAAAAACGAAAAAACTCGATCCTGAGTTAGACTAAACATGCAAGTTTTCCTTAAATAAAATCTTTCTCAATCCTGAGTTTCAACTCTGATTTGTGGTTGGAAAAAAAATGATTCGTCCAAATGCTCTATTTGATTGTAGTTTGCAGAATCAATTTTGCATAAAACTTTTTAAGAATTATCTTTGAAAATAAGAACATTCATCATTTTCATATCGTATTTTGAGAATTGAAAAACTTCCTTTTAATGTATTCTTAAAAAAAAAAAAAAAAGGAGTATTTTCCGAAAAGTTCGGAAAAAATAAGTTGGGAAAATTTTCAACAAAACAATCTTTGCCCAACCTTCTCTGTTTAAGCATCAACTTTCATTTTTTTTTTTCACAAAAATAAAGAAATAATTTCAAAAACTCTTTTTTTGGATAAAAGATTCATACACTTAGCGATGGTAATTCCACCCAAACTTGATGAAGACCCGGCCGAACTGACCGTTTGGGTATGAATTTTATCTGACCGATTTCGAGTATCAAATATAGGGGTCGTCCCCCGCAGACTTGTACCCCACTCATTACCATTCCTACATACACTATCTTTCTGGAATTTTGTATCACCAATCATTGTAGATTGATCAATGGCACTTGATGTTTTTTTGTTTGTTTCAGATCAGAATCTACAATAAAACAAAATGATAATTAAAATAAGAAAGGAAATGTACAAGAATAAAGAGAGGAACCACTAAGAAATACTGCTACATCACATGGGAATTTCATGTCTGCAACATATAATTGAACACATTGTTTTATTCCATACCATTGTTTAAAATGTTGAAGCAATCATTGCTCACAGTGCCAATGTAGCACACCTATATAGGCCTAATAACTAGACAATAAATAAAATTTGACGACAACAACAACAAAATATATATTTTTTACTCTACAAATAATCTAAATTTTTTTAATAGATTTTTTCATAAATTTGAATGAAATTTTTATTTTTTCAGATTCCTCTCATCAAAAGAAATCGGATAGATATAAAATTTTGATCAAACAGTAAAAAAAAAATCACTAAAACCAAAAACTCTGAAATTGAAGCAGCTAAAACAACTCCAAAAAAACTATCCCAAATTGGGAATTAAAAAGATCCCCATGACCATGACGGTGGCCAAAGAAATAATGAAATCTTACATTAAGTCTCATCGATTATGTTAAAATTAATTATTTTTAAAAATTAAATTTAAAAAACATCAAAGTAAAGCTTTAAAAAAAGCAATTTATTTTAATTTGTAAAGTTCTTTTTGAAACATAAGCAAAAACAGAAGTTGAGCCGAACACCGTGATGTAAATTTTAAAATAAAAAAATTAAAAATTATAGTTAATAATTTGCAACAAACACCCACCCATCTTATGAGGAGGTGAGAATATGCTTTAATTTCTTTTTATTTTTTTCAGTTGTGAACTGTCGTTGTCCAAAAAATTTATGTGTTGAATGCTCATATAAGCAAAAATATAATTTGGAAACTAGTTTGGACTTTGAACGCATCTCGTGGCCAACCACCACCACCACCGACATAAGAGAAAAGCTTCACCAAAAAAGTACAACCCCGATAAACATATGGAAAGAAAAAAAAGAAAGAAAACCTAGTGAAGCACGTAGATTTGTTCTATACGATGTTGGTTTGTACGACGATTATAATGTTTTTGCCAATTAACACACTTTCACACTGGTTACCAAACCTTGACATTAGACACAAGATTATTGATAAAAATTATCATATTTAGTGCATAAGATTTTTGTTTATTGATAATCAATCGGTACGTGAGAAAATAGTTATCTTTAGATTATTTTTGTTTTTAGTTAAAAAAAAAAATTATCTGTTGGCCAAAAATTTTTACTTGTCCAATTGTTCTGAATTAGATGCATTGAAAAAGTCAAAAAAAAAATATTATTTCAAAAAAATCACTAAAATTCAAATGAATCTGCTTAATTCAGATAACGGATTATATTTTAATGACTTTTATTAAAAATTATTTCTTTTTATTTTTTTTTTATGTTTCTAGTCAAGACAAATTAGAAAAATAAAAAAAAATCTTGCTAAAAGATTAAAAAAAATATAAACAAAAAATAATTTTTTTGACTATCATATGTGATTGACATTGAAACAAAAGAGTTTATTTGTCATTATTATGTAAAGGAAAACTAAAAGAATAACCACTTTTTAGTACATTTTATATTTC
>BRYE01000023.1:3568398-3573398 GCA_030159115.1 Actinidia arguta var. hypoleuca
GTTGGTGGTGGCTGCTGCCAACAAGTCTCCTCTGGCGACACCGAAATCGACAAACGGAAGGTTTCGAACAGTTGGTCTCCGGAAGCTGAGAGAATGACACGTCATGACCGGTGGGATCCATGTGGCACGCGTACGGACAGAGATCCAAGTTGGCATATTTTTATGATGAGAGGGAAGTAGGACCCACCTCCACCTCATACCTCCAGGGTTTGGACAGTGATGACAGAGAGAAAAATAGACACATCCACTTAGACACCACATCGATTCCCCCCACTCCCCGCCACACTTTTATTGCCCAAAGCAACCAATTATTTGGTGTGGCCCCACTCTCTATTGCGGTCCCGTGTTCCCGCCAAATTGTACATCCATGTGTACATATATACACATATCTATACGTATAAATATATATATATATATATGATAGAAATAACCAAGAAATGAAATGCAAAAAATAAGTTGAATAGCAATTTTGAAAAAGGAAATAAATTGGATATGAATGATAAGAATGGGTTGAATATGCCTATTTTACATTAGTTTTAATATGAAAGTTAAACAAATTATACTAAAATATTATTAATATATTTTTTATTTATTAATTTTATATTAATTCATCTTACATGTTTTTTTCATGAAAAGGCACTCTGCAATAATATATATATATATATATATATAAACACATCCCGTATTAGCAAATACTCAGTGCTATGCATAGTAAATAAAATACATATATATTTGAGTTAAGTACACAAAATGAAATGCAGTAGTTGCAATATAATAGAAAAGCGCCCGGATTATGGTAGTTGCAATATATATATCTATACATACAGAGATGGACTCAAGAGGGAAGGTCAGGAGTGATCGATGCCCTAAAGTTTTAAAAAACTCTAAGTTCATAGTAATATTAACTATTAAGTTTTTTTCAAATTATATAGATTGGTTATCCCAATATTAAAATTAATATTGTATTTTATGCATAAGTTATAAAATTTGTATACACAAGGACAGACCCAAAGGAGGCAACTGGGGCAATTGCAAACTTAAAGTTTTAGAAATATCAATTTTAAAAAAAATTAACATGCGATACTAATATTTTTAAATTGCATGTGTTCATTACTTTGTGGTTGAAATTGATATTTGTAATTAATGTGTACATTACAATTTTTAAGAAAAATAAACATATAAAAATTAATAGAGAATTTAATTTAATAAAATGTCACTGTCACATCGAAAAATACTCCCGTATAAAAATTTCTAAACAATATCATTTGCCCATGTTTGTAATAGAGTAGCTTTTTATATGACCAAACATCACACATTGGGGAGAGCGAAATTGGGGTAAATGTGCAAATTTGATTTATTTTTGGACTTTGCTTTTGCTTGTTGCGCTACTTTTGAAGTTTCTATATATTTTATTCAATTCTTTGAACCAGTCGGTGGAAAGAAAGTTCAAACAATCAAAGTAATTAGGTAAGACTTCTTTATCATGTTTTTTAAATTGGGTGGAAAAAAGGGAAAAATAAAAGTAAAGTTAATGGAGAAAAAAACTAATGGATTTAATTATTTAGATTTAATATTTTTCTTTTCAAAAATTTGTCAGCAAATCCTTGATTCAAACACCGCCCCTCTAAGGACAATAACGGAAATAGGACAATCGAATCAGAGACAAAGCCAGTGAAGGACTGGCACAACCTATTGATTATTAGTCTTTGTGTTTATACACGAAGTAATTTTGGTCGATCATAAAGATGGTATATATATTTAAAAAATGATACATTTGAGTCTAAATTGGCAAGCTATTTTTTATAATTAGATTATTTTTGTCTTTAGTGGACTTACATTGATTTTTTGGTCAATTAGTTTTTAGTTTAGGAGTTCGTCTTGATTTAAGTAATTACAAAATTGAAAAAAAAAATATATTTGCAATAATGATGAAATTAACTCAAATAATAAACTAATTTTGAATTATTATTTTTATTTTTAATGGACTTACATTAGTTTTTTGGTCAATTATTTTTTAGTTTTTGAGTTCGTCTTGATTAAAGTAATCAAAAAATTAGAAGAAAAAAATTATGTTTACAATAGTGATGAAATTAACTCAAATAACAAACTAATTTTGAATTATTATTTTTGTTTTTAGTGAACTTACATTAGTTTTTTGGCCAATTCTTTTTTAGTTTTCGAGTTCCTCTTGATTAAAGTAATCAAAAAATTGGAAAAAACAAACAAACTATGTTTACAAAATACCCAATAATGATGAAATTAACTCACATAACTGACGAAATTTAAATTATTATTTTTGTCTTTAGTGAATTAATGTAATTTTTTAGTCAATTATTTTTTTGTTTTCTAAGTTCGTGTTGATTAAAGTAATCAAAAAAATTGGAAAAAAAAAACTATGTTTCCAAAAAAAAATAATGATGATGAAATTGCCTCAAGTAACTAATTTTGAATTATTTTTTTCTTTAAGTGAATTTTTCATAAATATAATTTTTTAATTACTTTTCCAATTCCTCGACGAACTGAAAAAATAAAAAAATGGACCAAGAAAATAAAAAAAAATATTAAAAATAATAAACAAATTAAAAATCCAGTAAATCGTTAATTATCTCAAAATTAAACTCAAAAAAAATACAAGAGCCTTGCTTTACAAATTCAAGTCGGTACCTAACTTGAGAGAGAGAGAGAGAGAGAGAGAGAGAGAGAGAATTTGCCGACAAAAGCTCCCCCACTAGCTCTTGATTTTGAATAGCAAAATCAAAGGTTAAAGACATGAGACACAAATCTGATTCTGCTACAAAAGTTTAGCTTTTTTTTTTGGGTAAGTTCCAAAAGTTTAACATTAATTTTATTTTTTTATTTTAAAAATTTTTAATTTTTTTTAGCAATCTCTCTCATGACATTGCCATCTTAACTACCGATTGCCCTTCACATAGATAACAAGAACAAATTCTAAATAATTTTTTTTCTCGACGGATTAACAAAATTTAAATATTATTTGCGCTTAAGCATGCAATTATATATGTGTGTGGTCTGATATATAGATCCTTTTATATGTGTGTGTGATTTGATGTATATGTTTAAATTTATTACACAACCTAATATAAAGCTTATTAATGAGTTTAAAGATAAGATATTTCTTTAAAAAAAATATTTTTTTTTACAAAAAGAAATTAACGGTCTTTCTATTGAAAAATAATTGCAGAATATTTTTGTAAAAAATAAAATTCAAACTTTATTACAATAATTTCATAATGAAGTTTACAGTGATATTGTAAATGCTTTTTGGAATAAAAAAAAAGCATATTGTTTCTCTTTCTTATGAATCTGATTTTGATGGAATGTTTATTCTAACTAAAGCAAAATTTGCACAGATGAAAAAAATTATTTAAATTTTTATAAAAAAAATTATATATATGTCTGTGTGTGATTTGATGTATAGATCCTTTTATATATATAAAAACCTAAAGAAAAATCAGGAATGTTCGTTCAAAATGAAGTTGTTGATGCATGAACCAGTGGTTTCCAAAAATTGGCATTGATTTGGTTGCCAAACGTGCCTTTTAGCAAATGTTGCGTGGACACTTTAATCCGATCTTCCTAAAAGTGATTACGTGGATAATCAAAAAATTAAAAAGCAAGATATTAGCAATATTTATGCTATAATACATATATTAATGAATGAATATGCATAAAATTGTTTCATTTTCCTTCAATTTAATCGAAAAATTCAGGTCCAGTTTGGGATAAAGACTTTTTGGCGGTTTTACAACATTATTATTTGTCGTTAACGACCTTTTTTTTTATTCTTTGATCAAAATTTATTTATTTTTTCAATTCGTATTGATTAGAGGAATATAGTTTTTTCATAAAAAAAACTCTAAAGAAAAAATTAGTTTAAATTGCGAACCGAAAAATGTAAAAAAAACAACAACTAAAACTAAAATAATTATCCCAATAATGCCCCCAATATCTTAACATAGCATTAATTTAAAAAAAAAAGTGTACATAATTTTATATTAGCCACCTCACTCACTAATAATTGATTCTCTTAGAATTATTTGGTGAGTATTACTTAAGAGGGTATTTGATTTATCAATATTCATTTTTTTTTTAAAAATATTATTCAAAATATCACTTTTCTTTGGTTGGCATTCTTTTTTTTTTTTTTAAACTTACATTTTGGGTATTGTTTGAGCAATAACCCATTATTTAGAAAACATTGAAAATATGTTTATATTTTTGAAATTTATTTGGGCTAAAAAAATAAATAAAATACACAAATAATAATTTTAATATTTTCAAAAAATTAGTTTTTTTAAACCTATGATTTGTAGTTTTTTGAGACTACTCAAATTTTTTAAAAATATTTGTAGTCAAAAGAATACTTACTATTTTCACGTAAATACAGAAAAACTCTTAAAATGAACATTTACAATACTTTTAAAGATGGCTTGGATATTTATTTTAGAAAGGCACCCGCAAGCTTATTTAACTAACTAAATTAAAAATTTATCATAATTTATAAAAAGTGACACCAAATATATTTAAAACTCATTTAATTCTTTTAAGTTAATATTTAATAATGTAAAACGTCCGAGATATATTAGTGTAAATGTTTATTTGTTGAAAATGACATATCCCATCAAAAAATGTAACTAATTCGTCGAGTAAAATTATTTTTTTATTTTTAGTAAAATTAAATTAAATTAAATTTGAAAAAAAAGTATATTTTAAAATTCTTCTCGTCAAGAGGAGCCAAAACAGTGTAAATTTTTGATCAATTGATGAAAAAATTTCACTAAAAATAAGAAAATCAAAATCCAAAACAATTAAAAAAACTCAAAAATCCCTAGCCCAAATGAAGAGTTGAATAAATTTCATTGTTACCATATTAAAAAAATTGTGTGCTTTCTAATTTGAATGGGGTAAAGTAAAAAGAAAAAAGGTAAATTTAAGAGATCCTTATCTCCTCCTATCTTTATCTTTAGCTTAAACCTTAA
>BRYE01000023.1:3608398-3610898 GCA_030159115.1 Actinidia arguta var. hypoleuca
AACAATGCCACCTCCATTCTAATAAAAAAAAAAGCAACATAAATATAAGTTTACATAGCCATGGTCATACTTGGTCTAATGTTGGCAACATGGGCACAACACCGTGCTGCTCGTATTGTTTGGACATCACCTAGAGTCTAATTATATAATTAGATCAATTATTCTTGTTTAAAGGCTTGACGAGTAAATCGTTCACGAAAAAAATATGAAGTTGATCAGATTTTTATTACCGCACGATTGAAGAAATAAACGATAAGTATAATTTTGAAAGTAAATTGTAATACAAATATAACCTGATCATTTGATTACTAGTGTCCGATCAACTTGAATTTTTGTATGAGTTATTTATTTAATAAGCCTTTACAAAATTAACGATTTTAATTGTATAATTGAGACAAAGACGAGCCAGATATATATGATACAAGCAGCACGGTGTTGTTCCCTGTCCAAATCCGATGTTAGGCTGTAGTAATAAATCTGCCAACCACCCACCAAAGAAATTGGCTTCTTCCCATGCTCTTTCAGTTGGTTGATTCTTCTTAGGTGGCTGATTTGGTCAGAAACACCAAGAATTTTTTATTGACTTTTAGTGTGTGGTGTGGTGTTTGTATGTTTGTCAAACATCTAACGGCAATTTTTTGTTTTTTATGTTTTAATTTTTGGAGGGCTCAAATAACAAACCATTGACCAAAATGCCATTCCTTCATCAGCAAGATAGCCTTTCATCTAGGAGGTTTGAGAGGCCTGTTGCCCACACTTGCTTTTAGCCTTTTTGACTCTAATAATAACTTGGATTATTTGGATTAAGAATTTAATGAGAAAAAAAGAGAAAAAAGTAAAATTAAATGATTTAAAAATTCAAAGAAAAAAAAATAAAAAAGAAAGTTAGAGGATTTAACAGTTCAAAGAGTATGTTGTCATGCACTAAATTTTCATAACTTAGAGAAGTGAACTAATTATCAAAAACAATATGGAGAAGTGAACTAATTATCAAAAACAATATGGAGAAGTGAACTAATTACTAAAATAATTCTAAATCTATAATTTTAAAAAAAAATCGCCAAAAATTTCTTTGTAAATTGGATAACTTGATAAATAATAGCATTAGTAACAATGACATCGATAATATATCAACAGCACAGCCGAATCTCTGCAACTGTAGTAACTAGCATACAATCCATCTATTGAGCATTATCAACCAACGTGTTCTAGTTTTGTTTCTTGAAAAACATTCTCATTGAAGCAAAAAAAAACATAGTAGTAGTGTTTCCCTCTAATTTTTTATTTTTTTCTCACCAAATCCTTAATGCAAATACAGTCTTTAAGGCTTTGTTTCCATCCTACCAAAAGACAAGGAAGAGAATTAAAAACGGTTATGCTTGATTGTTGTTTTCAAAATCAAAATTTTGACATGTAATTTTTAAATATTTGTTTAAATGATGGCTTTTGAAAACTTTTCTATGGGATTTTTTTTGAAAAAGATTTTTTAGAAAACATTAAAAAGGTATCTTAAATTTAAAAAAATTATTTTCACTAAAACATAAATGTTTCTGTTTTCAAAAACCGATTCTAAAAATTGCACTACAAAACTAATTTTGAAGAAAAATCAAGGGAAAATTTATTATTAAATTTCTCATTTTTGAGATTTTCTTTTTTTCATCTTTCTTTCTTTCTTTCTTTCTTTACTCTAAGTTGATTTATTATTTTCTTTCCTCTTCTATCTAAAATCAAACAACAGAACATAATTTTCCTTCTCATTTCGTTTCATTTCTCTAACATGCTTTCTCTTTCATTCTTTTTCTTTCACAACTTCCCAACATAATCATATTAAATTTGAAAAGAAAAAACCTTTTTTCCCAGCAACTTCTCAGTATATGTAGCTTTCCTATTGACTCCGTCCAAAAACACTGACACTGATGGCGCTAGCGACATTTTCAAGCATGAATCAAGACACTATAGAGTAAGAGGATGACAACTTAGAAACATCTTGTAAGGGGATAATATACATGACTATAAGTTTTGGTATTGCTAAGGCAAGAATTGTCATCAAGCTGTCGCTATATAGTAAGTCTGGTGGAGTCTCTGTGCCTAAGTTCGATCGAAGACACTACCGGATATTAACTCTGGCAAAGCTAGGGTAGGCATCACTGCCGGATTGACGCTCTATAGCAAGTTAGACAAGGTCATCGCTCTACAACTGGGTCAGAGAGTAACGGACGGTGGCGATCCCAAGTCACACCAGGGGATAGAAGGTAACTGCTACAACGAGGTCTCTTTTGACAGTCCCACGACTAGATCAAGACTTCGATGACATGATGGCTAGCCACCAACCAAACCTTAGGGACATGGATGAGTCAGCCACCTACTAAGCCGAGTTGCAGTCTGCCCAATGATGTCACAATTGGCACGTTCAAACACGCATCGAATTATTATATAAGTACATGCCATTCTTTTAGAGGTATGCTAATTTAGTTACCCGAAGCTTCTACTCTCTCTCTAC
>BRYE01000023.1:3650898-3655898 GCA_030159115.1 Actinidia arguta var. hypoleuca
TGGGATAAAAATATAATTTTTTAATAGAATAAAAATGCCAAAAAAAAAAATTCAATGGGGGCAAATGACCCCACTTATCCCTTAGTACATCCACCCATGTTTATATTCAACGGTTGAAATATTTTCTACCTGACAGATTAAAATAATTTGAGATAAAGTCTTGAGGACAAAAACATAGCGAATTTTCGTCTTTGAATTGTTACTTCTTCGTATTATGAAATAGTTCTCTCCCCCCAACAAAAAATCTAAATTTTTTTTGCCCAATTTTTTTCCTTCTTTTATTAGCAATCAACAAGAATAACTCAGGATCCTTAATTATATTCAATTAAGAATAATACTATGCTTATTATCTATATTGATTATTTGTTATTTTATATAACGTGTTTTAAACACTTCATATAAGGAGTTCAACAAACGAATTAGTTATATCCATCAATAATATTAGATTACTAGTAATTGTCCATGTCCACGGGTACTATATAAAAAAAATATTATTTCTTAGGCGTACTCATTAGAATTTTATAATCTAAAAAAATTATAAATATATAAACGTTAAATAAAAGATACATTACATGCATATCCGAAGAGATACATTACTATAAATTAGAAACTATAATGATTTTAAAAAAGTTTTGTTAGTTTGGAAGAAGCGAGGGTGAAAGAAAGACATGTTTTAGTTTTTTTTTTGTGTGGATCCCATTAAAAATTGATCTAATGAATAAAAAATATTTTCAGATTTAGAGATTTTTTGTCAATTGGATAAAAACCTATATGGGCCCCACACATTTTAGAAAAAAAGAAGTGATATTTTTTAAGAAAATGGGTAAAATATATGTCAATCTTTAAATATTTTTTATCCATTGGATAAGAATTTATGTGGGCCCATACTTTTTGAGAAGAAGAAAATAATAATTTTGAGAGAAAAAAATAATATTAAAAAAATTTTTATTTATTAGATTAACTCAAATAAATTTTAATTATTAATAATGAAAAATAAATTTAAGATTTAAAATGAGTTGTGATTTATGATATAGATATCAACGTAATTCATCGATCAAAGACCCAAACAAGAGACCCGTACTGTTTTTGATATGATTTCTATTCTCATGGATGTGACACGAAAACAATTTCAAAAAGCAGAAAAGTGGGTAGGAGGATTTTTAGGACAACAACAAAAGGGAAAGGACCTGTTTACCACTGTTGCTGAGTGTTGACGGCAGAGAACAGCTTTGAACAGAGAGCCTTCCTAACACCTATCAAAACCCTAACTTGGGTTTTAAGTCAAGTCAGAACAAAAAATTACAAAAAAGAAATTTTGGTTTGTAATCCCCTACTTGCAGGTATAGAGTCAGAGAATAATTTTAGTGAAATTAAATTTGTGAAAATAATTTTTTTAGGGATCAAAAATATATTTATAATATATTATAAGAATAAATTAGTAAGTTTTGTGAGTTTAAAATTATATTTATAATAAATTATAAAAAGACTAACAACTTATATTTTTTTTCAATGAAATTATTTAATCTCACTTACTCATATGTTCCTCTACCCTTGCCTACCTAACTAGGTATTTTATAGGTTTCCATTTGTCAAACCTTCACAAATCCCACGTGAATTGTCACAAATTATATACCAATCACATCAATCATTTTGAATAATTTCTGTATTATTGTGAGTATTTAGTATCTGTAAACTTTATTTCAAAGTAGATTATTAAAAAGTACAAATGGAAACTATCAAAGTATATGGTGAAATTCTTCACGAGAATTAGGCATATGTACAAGAAAAAATAAGATGAACTTGAATTCATTTTGCCCTTAGAATTAGGAATGAAATTGGGTAATTCATTGAAGAACAAAAAGAAAAAAAATAAAATCTTAGCAAATTTAAGTTAATCCCAAAATCTAGACACGAGAAAATAATGAAAAAAAGCTAAAATCAAAAAAATAAAAAATAAGTTGATGAATGAACATAATTGCGCTCTCTGTCTCTCTTTGTAGACCCCACTGTTGGAGAGGAGGAGACATGGCCCAGTGATGCACCGGGATCAGAATTCAATTACTCGTGTTTCAGGTCGACCTGCTTCAACTTCACACTCTCACTAATATATTATTAATTAATATTTTTTTAAACTTAGAAGGCCAAATTTAGTTTAGTTTTTTGAGTTTTTAATTTTTTAATTTTTTAATTTTTAATTTTTAAAAAAATAAATTTTAAAATATTTTAATTAAAATTTTATATTTTTTCGATTCTTTTAAATAAAAGAAGCTTGAAAATAGAAAAAAAATTAATTGATTTGAATTTTTTTACTAAAGATAAGAAATTCTACTCAACAATTTGTCTAAAATTTGTGCTTTTAGTAATTTTTTTCTGAACGTTAACAAAATTTTTATATTTTCGGATTCTTCTTATCAAGAGAGATTGAAAAAATATAAAATATTGATCAGCTAGATAATTTTTTTAATTAAATACGAAAAAACTCAGAAGAATAAAGCTACTAAAAATCAAGACTAGTGATTTATATATATTTTTTTCTCCAACTACATAGCAAATTTACCTAAATATCCTCGTACATAACAAAATATACGAAAACTAGTAAATATTGAAATAAATTCATATTAATAAGTGCTTAAGTATAATTATTAAAAAAAATATTGTAAAACTCACTTGCCAAAAAAGTTGAGCCAAAGTGGGCCTCAAATGACAGGGAGATAAGAAAAAGACATGTGGGCCCGTATCCACCCGGTCCACCAAGGATCGAGGCTGAGAATCCGTGTATTCCGGACACGTGCCGCTAATTATAAACCGGCAATGGCCGGTCCGGTAAGTGGGAAAATCTTTCCAACCCCTTTCGGGTCTGTCCCCACCTCGAGTTTCTCTCTCTAGAAACATTGCCTCTTCTCTCTCTATATATAGATAGATACATACACTGTTTCCATATAATTGAGACACAATCTCGTCGATTGGGGATTCGCTCTCTTTCACATCGAAGATGACTGGGGATTCTGAAGCAAACGAAAGCGTTACGCTTGACCTTCTCAAGAAGAAAATGGCCGAGTTTGCTAAGGAAAGAGATTGGGATCGGTTTCACAGCCCTAGAAACCTCCTCTTGGCTCTGGTAATTTCATCTCTCTCTCTTATAAATCTGTGTAATTTTTTTTTTGATTTTTAGCAGTAGCTTGTGTTCGGGGATTTTTTTGTTTTCGCCTGTTTTCATTATTTTCTCTAGTTTCTAGATTTTGGGTTTAACTTAAATCTGCTACGATTTTATTTTTTTCTTCTTGTTTTTCAATGAATTACCCAGTTTCATTCCTAATTCTAAGGGCAAAATGAATTCAAGTTCATCTTATCTTTTCTTGTGGATATGCCTAGTTCTCGTGTAGAATTTCACTGTAGATTTTGATTTGTTTCCATTTGTATTTTTTAATAATCAACTTTGAACGAAAGTTTAACATATCAAATACCCACAATAATACAAAAATTATCCAGAATGATTGCTTGTGATTAATGTATAATTTGTGACAATTCACGTGGGATTTGTGAAGGTTTGACGAATGAAACCTATGAAATACCCAGTTAGGTATAATTCCCACCAAGCTTTTACTTGTTTTTTGGAAGGCTTAATTTCATACAAACCTTGACCTATTACCTTTTATCACTTTCACCAATTTATTTAAAAAAAATAAATTATAATGACATCTTTAATTATTTAATTATATCATTTATACTTATTTTATTATTATTTTTTAATAAAAAATAAATTAATACTCTATATAAAGACTTATTCAGTTATTATAAAAGCAAACTAAGCCCCTATTAATAAGTATTTAAATAGAGCGTTGATTTAGTTTTTTTTAAATAAAAATATTTAGACATAGGGCATTTAATTTAAGTATATGAACAATACGCAATTAATTTTTATTATTATTTTAATTATATTAGTAATAGAAGAGTTGTAAGTGATACAATTAAATAATTAAAATGATCAATATAATTCACTTTTTTTTAGATGAAATAATGAAAGTAATAAAAAAATAATAATTTAGTAGATCTGTGTGAAATTAAGTCTTTTTCTAATGCCCAACTTGTTTACAGGTAGGGGATTACAACCCCATTTTTCTTTTTTGTAATTTTTTATTCTGACTGACTTAAAACCCAAGTTAAGGCTCTCTGTTCCAAGTTTTTCTCTGTAGTCAAAACTCAGCAACCTTTTGTTGTCGTCCTCAAAATCTTCCTACCCACCTTTCTGCTTTTTGAAATTGCTTTTGTGTCACAGCCAGGAAAAGAATAAAAATCATATCAAAAACAGTATGGATCTTTTGTTTGGGTCTTTGCTCATTGAATTGCATGGAGTTGGACCCCACTCATTTTCCTTCTAATCTCTGTTCATCAAACCATAATAAGAGGATGACATTTATTTGGAATTAAGTTTTTTCCTAAAATTGAATGCCCAAGACTAATTAAGAATTTAAATTTGATATCCCGAGCCGGCAAGGCATGGACAATGTGATACCTCTAATCATGGCATTGCTTTGTATTTTTGTGACTGACTTAAAACCCAAGTTAGTGTTTTTGAAAAATGGGCTCAATGGTATGAAGTGAGAGATGCTACGTTTACAACCGGTTGATTTACAACAGGTTACAACACGTCCAAAACGATGTCGTTTTGGTGGTTTAAACACAAAACGACGTCGTTCCATTTAGCCGATCCATTTGGGCGGCTAAATGGAACGACGTCGTTTTTGTGTCTAAAACACCAAAACGACGTCGTTTTGGACGTGTTGTAACCGATTGTAAATCAACCGGTTGTACACTTAGCATTTCTCGTCTGAAGTTGTGCAGTGTCAGGGGACTCTGTTTCAAAGTTGTTCTCTTCTCTCTTGTCAAACCTCAGCAACAGTGCACACCGTAACTCCTCGTTCTTCCTTTCCTCAAAATCCTCGTAACCCATCTTTTTTTACTCTTGCTAATTCTTACGGGGGAAGGCTACAGTCACCAAA
>BRYE01000023.1:3815898-3818398 GCA_030159115.1 Actinidia arguta var. hypoleuca
ATCTAAAATAACACTGCACCTCCTTTATTTTTTAAAATCACATTTGACACCACATGTTAGCTAAAATTATTTGACTTAAGGGTAGAGTTACTAAATTACCCTTGTTTTATTATCAATTTTTCAAGAAAAATGGAACAACAACACCTTTCACCTCCAACTCCCACATTCCAAATCTTTAATTTTCATTGGCGCCTCTAACTACCTCCACCTTCCACCACCATCGCCACCAAACTTCAGCTTCCACCTTTGATCGGCACAATTCAAGTTGCCCACCCCTGCAGTTTTTGTGTGGGGTATTGTGATGAAAGTGATATTTAAGTAGAGTGAAAATGGAACAACACAACCTTTCACCTCCAACTCCAACATTCCAACCCTTTAATTTTTATTGGCGCCTCTAACTACCTCCACCTTCCACCACCACCACCACCTACCTCAGCTTCTACCTTTTATCAGCACAATTCAAGTTGCACATCCTGCAGTTATTGTGTTGGGCATTGTGATATTTAAGTAGAGTGGAGGAGGCCATGATATTTATTATTTGAAAAGATAATCAAGTGTAAAGTAAGGGGAAAATGGACATTCGATTAAATATCTTTGTTGAAAATTAAAAATTGAACTAAATTGTTAGATAAAATAATAAAACAAGTGAATCCAGTGTAATTTTATAGAGTAAAAGAGATGACAATGTAATTTTAATAAAATTCAGGGGATGTCAGTGAAATTTACCCATTTCTTTTTTGGCTTCTACTAATATTGGCATATTGCCATGCATGCCATGTTCTCTTGACATGAAATGAAGATAAGTTTTTGCTTTTATTCAATTTTTTATTTTTATGTTCTTATCTATAATATAAATTATAACTCAATTTGAATTTTAAATCTATCTCTTACTATCTATGGTTGAAATTTATATAAGTTAATCTAACGGTTGAGATTTCATCTGAGATTATTTTTTCCTTAAAACTATTATTTTTTTCTTCTCAAAAGTATGGGGCCAACATCGGTTTTGATTCAATAGACAAAAAAACTCTAAAATTGGGTATATATTTTACCTATTGGATAATTTTTTACTAGAACTCACACAAAAAAACTAAAACACACCCCTTTTTCTTCTAGCAATATTTTTTTTTAAATCATTATACTTTATAATTTATTCTCTATTTTGTAGTATTGTATTTTTTCGTATATGAATGCAATATATATTTTATCTGATATTTATATTTTAAGTTGTAAAATTCTAACGAGTATACTTAAAAAGTACCCATGCGCACGAACAATCACTAGTTATATATAAGAATCAATTTAGGAAACAATTAGGGCTTCTTCTTTAGCCAAGGTATTGCATTTTTTCTTCTTTGACAAGTAAATGAAATAAGTAAATGTACTTTTTTATATAAATGAATAGTCACATTTTTTCAATTTTGTTCATTTTTGACTAAAATATAAAAAGTTAGATAGAAAAACTACTGCTTTTGTAAGGGATGACAAAAAAACACAAAAATATACAATTTTTTAACCATAAATTAGTAAAAAAGAATTAATAGATTGTTGGATTCATTTAAAATTTTAGGCCAAATGAACCTAAAAAACGTAAAAAAAATAAAAAAAATTAATCCATAAATTAGTAAAAAAATCAAGCCAAACGTGAAAAAAAAAAACTGTCTTTTTAAAGCTAAAAGCCTACAACACAGCTAGAAAGCCTTGGTCAAACGAAGCCTCAAAGTCAAAGCAATTACTTTCCTTAATTAAGAGTCTCCAAGCAAGTTTTCTTTCAAAATCTTCATCATTATCAAGAGGGCAAGGCCTACTGTTACCGCAATTATTATTGTATGCACTAAAATAACGTTGTTTTTTTGTAAAAAATATAAAACGAGTCGGTTAGCTAAAAATTATGGTTGTTTAAAAAAATAAAATGATATCGTTTCTATATTTTTTGCACTAAAATGACGTCATTTTGGTATGTGTGATAACAAATGCAGTAAATATTGCGGTGACAGTAGACTTATCATTATCAAAATAAAAGCCAATATAAGAGGAAAATATAAAAATGAGAAAAATAATTGGGAAATTACAAACATACCCCATGGTTTGACCATATTAGCAAATTAAAACCTAAACTTTTGATCTTATCACTATTAAAACCCTCAATTGGTCTCAGTTTCATTAGAAGTAACGAAACAAAATAATTATGGGCAAAAAATTAGAAAAATGACATTTTTTAATGTTATCACCATTTAATCAATATAATTAAGGCTCATTTTTAAGAAAAATTATAAAAAATAGCTCACACATTTAACTTAAAAATAAATTCTAATTGCATCATAACTTAAAAATGAGCTATAATTACATCGATTAAAGCTTTTAAAGGGTGATAACATTGAAAAATATCTTTTTTCTAACTTTTTTGGTAATAATAACTTGATTCCGTTAACCATAATAAAACATAAACTAACAGAGAATTTTAATTGTGTTACATCGATTAAATTTATTACTGAGGTTA
>BRYE01000023.1:3848398-3850898 GCA_030159115.1 Actinidia arguta var. hypoleuca
GAGATTTCACAAAAACCTGTATGAATTACGGAACTGGTTTGAGTACATAGATAATAGGGTAAATGATAAATTGAAACCAGATGTCCAATCTCAGGAACTCACACAAAGCAACTCAAATATTGTTTAACAAAATTCTGATGAAACTACCCCAATTGTTACATTATTGATAATTTGATAGCACAAAACAAGAAACAAAGATAAACCCTACGGTTCCAGAATTCGGACCAATAAAAGTTCCCAGAATTCATTTGTTTGAATTTCACGTGACTAAGTGAATCTGATCAAATCATTTAGAATTCTGATAACTTTTCTTGGGACAAATGGAACCAAGCCATCCCATAGAGGGTGTGCTTTTCTGTATAAAAATTCTGTATAACATTTTTCCAACCAAAAAATACAAACAAAATATATAGCTTATACGCATTTACGCCAATCCGATGATGTAAAATCCTGAGAACACAAAAACATACGCTGTTCTTAGCTCGATACAAAATCGTACACAGGAAAAGGCTATGAAGCTCCGTTTGGGGCATCAAGAAATTGACGAAAATGCAAATCTATACACTTTCTATTTCGTAGGTCTTCCATTATGTGAAGAACCGAACAAATCCACTTCGATTACTTGGGAACCAAAATTTGAGAAAGATAAAACAACAAATCAAATCGAATATCGCTTTCAGAAGCAAACTTTCTCATTCGTTTTCTCATCAACCAAACAGACAAAACGAGTTTACAATGATCATCCGTATGAGCTAATATGAAAACAGTGAAATGCATAATTCTACAGTATGCAAACAAGATCAGATCGGTAGCTTTGGTTACATATAATAGATGCACAGCTTTCTATATTTGTGAGACTCACCATTGTTGATGCTCAAGGTGCGCCTGAGAGAGAGAGAGAGAGAGAGAGGCAAAGAAAAACTGCGAACGGCGATTATATATGAAAACCCTAGTAAGCTAAGCGATGATAATGGACGGTCAGGATTAAATTTTGTCAAATACAAAGATTCTTGGGTTTTGGGGGCGGATGTAAAACAGAGTTTTTATCACTTTTATCCCTTAAACTATTTGTATTTTTCTATTTCGCCCTTAAATTATTAATTGCATCAATTTCGTCCCTGGACTATATAATTTAGGTCCTATGTAGTCCTTTGTTAATTACGAGTGTTATCTTTTAAGCTTCTTTTAATTATAAAAAAAAATATTTTATTTTTTAATAGAAATACAATAAATCTAACTTATTATGATAAAAACAAATGTCTTCTTCGTACAAAAATATTTCATATTTCATATAATATTTCAACGCGAGTTATCCCAGGTAGGAGTGTCCATGGTCCGGATTTGTCTGGTTCCATAAGAATCCAGTAACCAATCCATTTTTAACGGTTCTGAAAAAATGAGAACCGGAACCTAACCATTACAAGTATAGAATCGAACCAAAATCAATCCGTCTTATCGGTTCGATTCCGGTTCGGTTTCAGTTCAATCCAATTAACAGTCTAAATATTTTTGTAAAGTATAAAATTGCAAATAAAGTTGTTCATTTAAATAACCCATAACTTCATTAATACTTCAAGTCTTGAACCAAAATTAGTACAAAATAGTTCATAGATTGACTCGTCAAAATGATATTACATTAACCAACTATAATATAGCAATTAACAACTCATAAAAGTATATAATTCATAATAGATAACAACAAAAAAGAATAAACGAAGAACTGAAAAAAATACAAACAACATAATCAAAGTAGTGTCATCAGCAACACCAACATCATTATCAAAAATCATTCCCAACAACTTAAAGTCTTGACAACAGTTATGCCGGTTCCGGTTCGGTTCTAACCACGGTTTGAAAAAAAAATCCGGTAACCGAACCAAATTTACTGGTTCTAAATTTTTAAAAACCAGAACCTAACCATTAAACCATAGAACCAATCCAAAAAGCACGATTCGGTTCGGTTCGGTTCACCGATTTTCGGATTTTTTTGGACACCCCTAATCCCAGGTCTGAACAACGGACGCTACATACGTCAATATTTTGCAATGAACAAGTCATTTTTTATTGAAACAAAAAAAAATCATAATAATATGAGCAAAATATAATTGATTAAAGGGTAATGTGGTTAGTCACGTGCCATAAGCACTAGTAAAAAAAATATGAAAGTATTTTGTTTTCCTTCATTTCTCATTTTTTCCAAATATGTAAACACATGTAATAAGTTGCTAAAATTGCTCTGGTAGGTGCATAAATTTTATTTTTACCGTGTTAGTATTTATTGGTGGTTTAGTGTATGAAAATATTGGAAGTGTTAGCTGCAATTTTTTTATTATTATTGTTGGTTTTGAAGATATGATAGAGTATTTAACAAAGTTTTTTCTTTTTCTATTTATACGTTAATAATAACTTTAAAAAAAATATTTAAATTTAGATTTTTAAATAAGCAATATTTAATGAAATCCAACTACAAGCCTTCAACAACTCCTATTAATAAGAAATG
>BRYE01000023.1:3878398-3883398 GCA_030159115.1 Actinidia arguta var. hypoleuca
ATTATGTAATTATATGATTTATCCCCTTACAAAAAGTAAAAGTAATAGCTTCAAAATCATTTTTTAACAACGTAATTTAGAAGGTTCTTTCCCTCAAAATGAGATGGAGAGGCTGTGCCAAAACAAAGCAAGAATTTAAAAACTGCTAGTTCTGACGAACACCACCTAATTTTCCAAATTTTATCACACATAAACACAAACATTTGGCTTGGTTCTTGTAGTTGTTGTGGAGTACTTGGTAAATCACCCTTCATACTCCGCACTGATTGCCACGCCCGACCTCACCATCCGGCAGCCACCGTGATACCGCCACGTCCCCTCATCCCATTGCACGTCTCTCTTCCTCGCGCTGATTTCTCCCTCCCTTTCTCTCCCCTACCATTCGAAACCCTATTTATACGTGTATATATATCTTTTTGATACACACACACAGATAGATAGAGAGAGAGAGAGAGAGAGAGACGACGAGTTGGGAAAAAAGGGACGAGGGAGATGGGGCATCGGTGGAGATGGAGACTTGGAGTGGTGGTCGGGGTAGGGTTGGCAAAGGAAGGATGTGGGGCATGAGGGTAATTTAGTAATAGTGTGAGTGTGTACTTGGAACAATTAGAGGCCCTAAAGGTAAATAAGGGTGTACTGAGGTAGTGGGCTGTTCAGTATATGTTGATTGGGATTTCTAACGGTCCGATTGCCTTGTGCCCAAGCAATCTCCTGTCTATATAAAGATGGAAGTTACAGAGAGGAGAGAGAGAGAGAGAGAGAGAGTCTTCAATGAAGAGAGAAAAGGAAGAAGGAATTTTTTTTTTTTCTGCTTGGCCCTTTAATTGCAGGTATCACTTTCTCAATTTTGATTCCTTCAATTCAATTCCTCCTCTTTAATCAGTGGCAGAATCAAAGAAACTAATTGAGTCTCTTACTCTCTCAGCAGAGACTCAATTAAGACTGGCTTGAATTCTCTGACCACCGACCAGGCCCCTTCAATCAGACTAGGTTTCTATCTGATCAGAATCTTGATATAATCTGGGTTAGATTTAGATTTCAGATTCAGTTCTTCTGTTTGGTTTGGAAATTTTTTTCTCTTCAACAATCTCAAGACTCAATACTCTGCACTCGTGTTTTCCCTTCAATTGCAGGTAATCTTTCTCTCCAACCTCTTCTTGCAGTCTTTACTATTTGATTACTTTTGAGTCTTTGTTTGCTTTCCAATCTCTTCGTACACAGAGCCACTGACCACCGCCTCAAGGCCCCTCAATCGCAACAGGTATCTTTCTCTGTCTCACAGTTATCTTCTGGTTGCATTAGTTGTCAATGCCTATTCCATAAGTTTAGGTTGTCTGGTTGCTTGAGTTGTTTGGGGGTCTGATTGTTTCATAGGGCGAACTACTCCATTGTTTTTTTAATTTTTAGGTGCTTCATGCCTATGTTTATTGGCATGGTAAATTTGTGTGCAAGAAGCATCAGTTGTAAAATGTTTCTCTTTTTTAATGCCATGAGATAAAGTTATTGATATTTTCGTATTTTAAGTGTATGCATGTCATACTAAATACATTGTGAGATGAGGTTCTTAACATTTTAATATTTTAAGTCAACTAGCATGGTACTATAAAGCACTAATCCTTCTGGGATTGCCGTCGGTCAGGTGCCATACCTAGATGGTTTGGGCAGGTCTGAATCATTCCTATATATAAAGAGGGAAGGGTCTGATCTTGAGACATGTTATAATTAAAAGATTTGTCAACAAACGATTAGCCCTGACATTCATACTGTATTTTGCCCATTAATTTTGCTGCACTTTTAGGTTCTTTTCGTAAATAGTATGAATGCCAGGTCTGATCTTAGTTTGTTGACAAATCTGTTAATTATAACCCGTCCCTAGATGTAATGCAAGTTGAGCTTCATCAAAGGTTTGGGATTGAAGCTTCTAGAATTCAGCTATACAGGGCTAAGATGAAAGCATTAGAGGTCATTGAGGGTAATCATAGCACTTCATATCCTCTCTTGACTACATATGCTGCAGAGGTTAGGAGAGTAACCCAGGGAGTCTTGTAAAAATCCAATGTGATAGTATCTCACCATCACATAATCCTGTGTTCAAGAGGTTTTCCATTAGTTTTGAAGCTATGAGGAATGGATTCATGGCATGTTGCAGGCCTTTAATTGAGATTGATGGTTGCCACTTAAAAAGCCCCATTTGGTGGTGTCCTTCTGGCAATCATAGGCCTTGATGGGAACAATGGTTTGTTCCCAATAGCTGTTGGAGTAGTAGAAAGTGAAGGGAGAGATAGTTGGTCATTTTTTATAGACCATTTGCACACAGTGATTGGTGTAGGTACTCATGTGAAGGCTTGGACATTTATGTCAGATCAACAAAAGTTAATATACTCTTATTAAAAATTTCATTTATTTACTTCTTCTTTATGTTTATTTATTTTTTTTGCATTTCTAATTCATTATGTTTGTTGTTCTTTTTTTTTTTTTTTTAAATTGAGTATAGGGCTTGAACAATTAATTGCTGAAATGGTACCTGAAACTTCACATAGAACATGTTATAGGCATCTTTTCAACAACTTAAAGAAGAAATTCCCAGGTTTACTATTGAAGAAATACTTTTGGCAGGCTTCCAGGGCATACAGTCACTTAGAGTTTGGTTATGCCATGTAGAGGATTAAGATTGTCTCAATAGATGCTCACAAATGGCTCTCAGAGGTCCCGCCATATGCTTGGTTTGGCAGGCATTTGATGAGGGAGTTAAAAATGACCACATAACAAATAACCTAGCTGAGTCATTCAACCATTGGGTTGGTCCTCTTAGGTTTAAACCCATTTTAACTACGTTGGGAGGGAATCAGAACAAAGTTGATGACTAGGCTGCAAAAAAGGTACAAGAAGGGTCTTAATTGGCCAGGAATGGTTGTAAGGCAAAGGTTGAATAAAGTCCAAATGGAAGGAGGAAATTTTTTACTTTTTATTTGCAGGGGGTGATGAGTATGAGGTTATATAAATGAAGGGGTTTCATATCAACTGCACTTAATCACACACAAATGCACATGCATGGGGTAGCAAATATCTGGAATTCCATGTAGGCATGCAGCTGCTGCAATCAAACATAAGAGAGGTAATATTGAGGAGTATTGTGATAGAAACTTCTCAAAGGAGCTCCATGTCCTGGCCCATGGAGGAATCATTCATCCAGTTCCAGATCAAAGACTATGGGAAGAGTGGTAAGTGGGGACATTGTACAACCCCCACCATTGAGGAGACTTCCTGGTAGGCCAAGGAAAAATAGGAGGGATGTTGATGAGGCAGAGGTAGGTACTAGTCAGTCCAGAAGATCCCACTCTCTTAAGTGTTCAAATTGCAAGGAACTTCGCCACAACAAGAGGTCATGTCAAAGAGCCTCTGTCAGAGAAAGGACTGTAACAGGAGTTCATGACACCCCTATTGCATCACAGGTGATGTATTAAGTTATCAGATATTTGATAGCGTATTGTGGCTTTTATTTTTGTGCCTTTTATTTCTGTCTCATAAATTACTAACTTCATGAATTATATGTTAAGGACCAATAAACAACCCCCATTCTATCTCAAGGACTGTCACAAGCTGAAGGGTCCACCCCTTCAACATCTAATCCTGTTGGAAGAGGATTAGTTGGAGTAAGCACACTCAATAACTTTAATTGCATATTGCATTGTATTTTTAAAACTTGTCTAACAAGGCAAGGCAGAAGAAGACAAATGGGCTTAGGCAGGGGAAAATCACCAGTAGAGGCAAAGCTGGTAGGCACATGCAGGGGTAGGAGCAGATCAATCTTTGACCATGAGGTATGCTTTATTTCCATTTGCATGGCCTGAATAATATCTATACTCGTGGAAATGGATTGGCAAGCATTTAATGATGTAGTTTGATGTATTTAACAGAGGGAGGTAGCATCTGGACAGGGTTCAAGTACGTTCAGCCTCGCTAATTTTAGTTTCGCAGTAGGTGAGTAAGGTTTGAAATGAATTACAAGTCCTCTTTTACTTTTTTGTTGGTGGTGCAGTTTGATGCTTACACGTCTAGTTTTTGCGTGGTGGGTCATTAGCTGCAATTAGATAGATGATCAAGTCCTTTTTTTGTGCACAGGAAGTTGAGTGGGCAAGCTACTTTTGTTTTGTAGCTTGCCCATTTAACTCTTTATCTTTTGTTTTGCATTTTTGGTGTAAACTGTGTAGTAATAGTAGTAGGAAGTTATGTATGTAAATGTACAATGAAGCATAGACAAGGTATGTAAAGACTTGTATGCTACTTAACAATATAAGTTTTTGTAGTTTAGTATTTATTCTGTTATGTAGTTTAGTATTTATTTTGTTCATGTAGTTTAATATTTATTCTCATGTATAAACACTAATATAGTTGTGCCTCAAGAACATGGTTAAATACACTTGGAACAAAATACCTAGTTACTTCATTATTGCAACCAAGGCTATTATCAAAGCTATTACACTTAAGGTCATGCTTGCAATCACCATTATATTTAGATTTGCACCGGACCCCTTGAATAATTTCTTCCACCATTCGCTTGCAATCTGTTGTTATTGCATTCAGATACACTTTCTTGACTTTGTTGATTCATCCGAATGGGATTACACCACTCCCTGAAGTTACAATTGTCCTTCGAACACACATAATATAGTCTTGAAGGATTCTGGTCGGATTCCAATATTTTTACAGCAACTCGAAGCCCACAATCACACGCCTTGTTCCGAAATCTAAGGTACTGATTTTGGTTTGAACCCATGTTGCTTGAACTTGACATTGTGTTACTTTTCCTACCAGAAGATTGACTGAGATGAGTATTTTATTGAAAAAATGTGTGAGTGAGAGGAGAGATTGATACCTGAGATATCTTCACTTTAAACCTTATGTTAGTTTGATCCAATAGTGCTATAACCTATTTGCGTTATAGTTGAGATTTTTTTTTATGACCAATTCCTTGATGGAAGTTGGTTTGACTTCATTCA
>BRYE01000023.1:3988398-3990898 GCA_030159115.1 Actinidia arguta var. hypoleuca
CAAGCTCTCCCTATCTTTCTGGTGGATTGCGAAAAGATGGGAGCATTCTTCTGCCTGACCGGTCGCTCATGAAATTGGCGACAAAAGGCCTACTCAGTTTGACAAATGAATCAATAGTTCTAGGAGAAAACTTTCTGAACCATGACCTCGCTGGCCCCTTCAAAGTAGTTAAAAAAGCCTTGCACATCACCTCATTCGAACACCCTTAGAGCATCATTAAGTTTTTGTATGAGTCCAGGGGATCCATGAGGTCTGTCTTCACCTCATATACTCCTAGTTGAGATGACAACTTAAATTTTGATTAAATCCTTACTTTCATCACCCTCTTTGTGAACAGAGGCTCTATCTGCCTTATAAATGCATCTATAGTAATTTGGGCATTTGCACCGGTATTGATGGCATCAATATGAGCATCCATGTCCTTGATTTTCTATGTGGTGGACTCATCATGATACCAGTGAGCTCGGTCATCTCGGCGAGGTGATTTCCCCTTCTCCTAGTTTCCTTACCCTCTGTATTCTGAGTCTAACTAGATGAGCAAGACTTTGATATGATAAGAGTTCTTCCTCGCCGAGAGTGCAAGCTTGCTAATCGGTGTTGTCGGCTCCTAGTTGAATGCCCCTAACCAGCGTCTTTGGATACTTGGAGAATCATGGTCGCCTAATCGACGAGATCGGTCAGCTTCATCTGGAACAGGTGCAGTGGCAGGAGGTGAATTGTTTATCGCGATGTGATGTACCAGGCAGGCATTGATCTCATTCATGATCCTAATCTACTTGCCGATCCCATGCATCTCACGATGGATGCCTTCAAGATCTGGAGCTTGGTTAGTATTTGGCATTGGATATGTTCAGTTATCTAGAAGGCTGCTGGTACTCTGTTTGGGCAATAAGCGGCTACGCAGGTGCATATAGTATTGAAAACTATTGTTCCCACAGACGGCGTCAAAATGTTGTAGTAAAAAATTGAGATAAGCAATCAACAATCAGAATTGCTCTTAAGCTCGGTATTTGACCTCGGTAACCTCAGGGTGATGAACTACGCAAGAAAATAAACGTTACCGACTGGGGTGAGGCCACTACAAATTCCTCCAGCGTGGAGATGAGACCAAGGTGAACAAGCTAGACAGAGCAAAGTAGGTAAATAATGGAGTTAATGCTCAGAAAGTGAGAATGCAATTACCCTTTTATTGTGAATGGTGAGCAGCATTTTATAGATAGAGAATTTAGAGCAGTGCGAGGCGATCACAGTGTAATCATCGGGCATCCGAGTATGGAAGGCGTGGCCAAGAATTTTGGATTAAAAGGAGGAGGATGCCAAATGGAGGCATCACCACAAATGTAGGAGATCTAGTGGAGATGGGAGTCTCAAGTTCATTTCATCCTCAAGTTCATTTCATCCTCAAAGTAACGGACAAGATGGATGTGGCGACATGAGACTGGCGATGTGAGAGACCATGTCGTATGTGAACGGCATTTCAAAAAATCCGAGTTTAATGAGTTGATCACACTAGATACGATGAAATGATCATGGCGGCGTGCTTACTTCAGCAGGTGAACTTTTTAGCTCTCATCATATATAAATAAAATTGTTATACTGGATGATGTGGTTGAATTAATAAAGTCGATTTTTATTACCGAAATGGCATTACCACATTATTCTTGTGAAGTTATTCTCTATCGATGTTTTCGTAAGCATAACATTTTCCTTTTCAATCAAGACATTAATAATTAATGCTCGTGTAAGTATGTTTGGGTCTTCTATTGAAATATTATTTAATATATCACCATCTTAATTATATATAATATTTGAGATTTATTAGATGATGTGATTAGTATTACACGGCGGTCAAGAAAAAAAAAGAATTAAAATTATTTTTTTTAATTCATGCGCGTTAGATTGATGCAAAAAAGGCAAGAAATATATATATTTTTAGATCTTATAGTGCAAGAATGGGTCCCACGATAATTGTTTTCCAGCAAGAAATATATATTTTTAGAAATTTTCACATCATTTGCAATTGAACGAAACATATGTGCCCAAGTGTAATTAAATTTCGTCATGCAACATAACATTACTTTGACAACATTGAACTATGCCAATATAGTTGGAAGTGTCATATTGTCTTTTCAATCTTTTATTAGCCACAAGAAGACCGACCCATTACATATTTCACTTTTTAGAAATTGCTTGAAAAACTATCTATATAAAAGTTATTCCTAGATTGCTGATTTATTATTCTATTTTAGATGTTAATGTATGTCCAGTTCAAAAAGTTAATAAAAGAAATTATGCAACTTTTATATTTTACTCTTTTGGCATTTTATTTATATTATTTTAGCAATATTTTGATCAAAACAAAAAGTTCAATATAATGATTACAAGTTAAAATTAAAAAATCAATGTAAATTAAGTGTAATAATTTTGTCTCCTTATACAGTCACATTTTCAAAAAAGAACTGCCTATATGAGATGGAGGAAATAGATTTTTTCTTTAAAA
>BRYE01000023.1:4003398-4015898 GCA_030159115.1 Actinidia arguta var. hypoleuca
GTTGTGAACTCAGCCCGGACCGAGTCCCCAGGTCAGTTGCCAAATCGTCCCAGGCTAGCTTAATCCGGTCCAATTTGCACCCTTACCTCTTGTAAAGAGAAACCGAAAAATCATAAAATTTTGACCAAAGTGCAAACAAAAATCCCTAAAAAAAAAAATTGAAAACTAAATAACTAAACAGACCCAAAACGCCAATACCCCCAAACTGGGCGAAAGATCATTTTATGATTAGAATGACGGATTTGTCTTGGTTGCATTAACCATGTTAACAAATGTAGGCCCCGTTCAGCTACCAACATAACAATAGACAGTTCTTTTATACAATCCCAAATTATAGTTACTGTTAAAGATAAGGTTTCGAGATCAGATTCCAAATATTATCTCTAGAGATTTAGATTAAGATATACTTGATAGATATTTCAAGGCCCTATTCAGCCTAACCTTTTTTTAGAGATTTTTTAGTTATTTAATTTTTGAGTTTCTTGAACTCTTCTTATATTTTTCTGGTTTTCTTCCGCATAAGGATCTGAAAATGTTAAAAATTTTGTAAAAATTTTAAAAAAAGTTCACTAAAAAAAAAAAAAATTTAGACTTCTCTCGTCAAGAGAAACCGAAAATGTATATAACTTTGATTAAACAGTTAAAAAAGTTAACTAAAAGAAAAACTCAAAAACCCAAAAAAAGAATCAAAAATTCAAAAAAAAAAAGTCAGTCCTCAATTTAATATAATTTGAGTCAGTAAAAATAGAAATACATATTCTTCTATTTTTATATTTAATTTTTACGTTTCTACAATTACCATATTCTTTATATATATATATATATATGTTAGAAATACATACCATAAAGCTTCCTCCATTTCTCAAAGAATGGAAATAGAACTGTAGCACAATCATGGGTAGTAGGAGGGCAACCCGTCGGGACGCCCTTGACCTTAGCAGTTCTGGCCTTCTTAATCTCCCCGATATTTCCAAGGAGAAAAGACGGCGGTGGCCCACTTATCCCTTGCTTCTTCAGCTTTGATCGGAGCCGTCGTGGCTCCGCCACCAACGCATTGTACAACCGAAGAAACAACCCCAAAAACCCCACGAATGCCAAGGAAATAAATGCTTTCGCCAAGATGTGAACCGCCATGGCAGATACTCTCTCTCTCAAAGTAAAAGAGGGGGTGTCCCTTGGGCTTGTTTGTGTCCTGCAACAATGGTCTCTAATCTATATATAAGTGGGTTTTGGAGGGTATTTTTGTCATTAGACTCGCTTTTTTTTTATATAGCTTTGTCGTCATTGGTACCACGTTGTCCAAGCACCAGAAAGCGAAGATATTAAAAAAATAAGACCTTCATTGCAACTTACTACTTGCATTCCAAATAATAAGATGAACGCACAACAAATTTGACCGTACGTGGCGTGCACCCATTGGCTCCCCCAGTTGCCACGTGTCCAAATTAGATGCATTTTTTCAATGCTATATATCTAAAATAGGGTAAAATTCAAAATTAATACATTCAAATACATCCGAAAAAATTGAGATATTTTAGCTACGAGAAACAAGTGCTATTACCAACACACTTCTCGGTGGAGAGATGTATGATTATTTTTGGAATTTGCTTGTTCTTACTATCTACATCAATTCTCTTTCAACTTTAAGCCAAAGTTAAAGAGTTTTTTGTCTTGTTGATTTGATTTTTGAGGTTTTTTAGTCTTTTTTTATTATTTAATTATAATTTTATATTTTTTTCGGTTCTTATTGATGAAAGAAATATAAAAATATAATTCTTTTTAAATTAAAAAAATTCAAAAATTAAATAAGCTAAAAAAATTATTTAGAAAAACTACGCCAAAATTATTTACTATATGGTAGGATATTATAACATGCTCTATTTTTTCATCCTTTACTCTGGGAATAGTTTTATTTGTAAACGTAAACTTTCGTATTATTTACTTTTTTATATAAATAATAGTATACTTTAAATTTATATTAAATTATATATATATATAATAGTATATTTTAAGTTTAGACTTAATTTTATAAACACCTCTTAAGTTATCATTTTTTTATCACTTTTACCCCCTCATTTAAAAAGTGAATTATATTAATTTTTAACTATTTAATTTTATCACTCACACCCCTTTTAATTATTAATCTGTTTGAAATAATTACAAAAATCGATCACGTTTTGTCCATGTACTTATATTAAATGTCATTATGTCTGAAATATTTTTACTTTTTACAAAAAATAAGTCAACGCTAAATGTCTATTAATAAGGATTAGATTTGTTCACACAATGACTGAATAAATTTGTGTATGGAGTATTAACTTATTTTAAAAAATAATAATAATAATAATAATAATATTTTAGACATAAAAATATTTAATTTAATCACACATAGACAACACATGAATAATTTTTATTACCATTTCAAGCATATTAATAACATAAGAAATGAAAGTAATATAAAACGATAGTTTAGAAAGTATTTTTGAAATTAAACTTTAAATTTACTCACCGTATTTTTTTAAACTATGAGAATCTTGCCTTTATGCTGCCGGATAGTCATCGTCATCAACATCGGCGCGTTTGCGTTCTGTTTTTTTATTTCAATCCATATAATAATTGAGGTTTGAAAGCGTTGAATATGTGGTAAACCAAAGAAAGCACTGACGGGCTTCGTTCGTCAAAATTGGCGTACTTCGACTTTGGGGTCGTTGAACTACGATGGGAATCACTTAACGATCTCATAGAAGAGGATTAGGATCTTGATGGAAATGATTGCTACACAGGTGCAACAAAACCAACAGCTAGGAACTGTTTGGGATAAGTTTTTCTAAGTTTTTTTTTAATATTAACAGTAAAAAAAATATTTAATCAAAATTTTATAATTTTTTGAATTTTTTTGTCTTTTTAACTATTTGTTTAGAATTTTATGTTTTTTTCGGTTCGCTATTTTGGGTTTTTTGAGTTTTTTGTTTTTAGAAAAAAAAAAATTAACTTTTAATTAAAATTTTATACTTTTTTGGTTTTTCTTAATAACATGAATTTGAAAATGGAAAAACTTTTATCTGGGATAAAATAGTGAACTTTTTTTCAAATTTGGTAATTTTTTTGATTAGTTGAGAAGAATCGAAAAATAATAATTTTTTGATCAAATTGTGAAAAAATTGAACTAAAAAAACTATTATAAAAATGCAACTAAATAATCAAAAAAATTATTACCCCAAACAAAGCCTTAGTGAAATACTATACAAACTAACAAAATTTATAAACTATTGTATATTCAGTGAATATACAATAAGGAGTTTAAACCAAATATATTATGCAGCGATAAACAATATAAAATCACATTGATTTTAAAATAGAATTCAAATAAACTATGAGTTAAGATATTATTAACGTACTTTTCATTTAATTTTTTTTTTTATTTAAATTGATTTAAAAAATGATTATGAATGAAATTTGCACATGCCTTCTCACAAAAAAATCATCTGAAATTATTTATATTGTGGACTTTATCTTAAAAATTAATATTGTAAAAATTATGTTGATCGGATTTTAATCAATTCGTTGAGTATTATTTTATTTATAATATAAAATATAAATATTTTTGAGTCTTTTAAACTATTTCTCATTATATACGGTTGGAATCCATTTGACTTAATCAAATGGTTGAGATTTCACCTAAGACTAATTTTTTTCTTAAAAAAATATCACTTCATTTTTCTCAAATGTGTAAGGTGACGTATGTTGTGATTCAATGACAAAAAAATTCTAAAGATGAGCATATTAACCCATTTGATCATTTTTTAGTGGGACCCACACAAAAAAACTAAGACATAATTTCGCAAACACCCCCTAAATTATTGTATTTTATCACTTTCATCCACTCATCTAAAAGTGAATCATATTGACTCATTTAACTATTTAATTATATCACTTACACCCATTTCATTATTAATCTATTTGAAATAGTAATGAAAATCGATCACATATTATTCATGTGTTTAAATTAATGTCCTTAGGGGTCGTTTGGCTGCCGGATGGCATCAAGGGGATAATTTTTAGAAGGGGATAATTTTTTGAGGGGAATAACTTTTGGAGGGGATAACTTTTAACTTTGTTTGGATACTTTTTAAAATGGGAAGATAAAGTTGGGGAATAAGGAAGAATATATAGAGAGAGAAACAAAGTGTAAAATGTCTAGATATTAAAAATATATATATACATATATAAATATCTAATATAAAGATATTCATACATAACACACACACACACACACACACACACACACACACACATGTGTGTGTGTGTTATGTATGAATATTTTTATATTAGATATTTATATATGTATATATATATTTTTTAATATCTAGATATTTTACATTTTATTTATTTCTATATATTTTCTTTCTTATCCCTCACCCTTATCCTCTTGGATAACTTTTAACCAGGGTGAGAGTCACCCATAAATTATTCGCCTCTATTTGCGTGGTGGGGAAAAAGTTATCCTAGAGGCATTCTGCCATCCAAACGTCGAATAGTGAGAGAAAAAATGGGCGAAAAGTTATCCGCCTCCCTTATCCTTCAATTAAAAAACCTCTTATATCTAAAATACTATTATTTTTAATAAAAAAAAATAAGTCAATACTCTATATACATGTTTATTTAGTTATTGTGAAAACAAATATAATCCTTATTAACAAGTCTTTAAATAGAGTGTTGATTTATTTATTTTTTTAAAAAAAGAATATTTTAGATATAAGAATATTTAATTTAAGCACATGAATAACACATGATCGATTTTTATTACTATTTTCAAACAGATTAGTAATGAAAGGGGTGCAAGTGATGCAATTAAATAGTTAATGGATCAATATGATTCACTTGTTAAATGAGGGGGTGAAAGTGACAAAAGATAATAGTTTAAGGGGTATTTGTGAAATTAAGCCAAAAACGAAAACACTCATTTCTTTTTTTCTCATTTTTCTCAAACTAGTCATATTTTTTAAAAATTATTATACTTTTTAATTTGTTCTTCATTTTTTAGTAATATATCTCTTCGTATATATATGCGATGTATCTCTTATCTAATATTTATATCTTATCTGTTTTTTTAATTTATCAAATTCTAATTAGTACGCCTAAAAGGTGATCTATTTTTTTGACGTAGTGCCAGTGGTCACGAGTAATTACTACTAACTTAATAAATAAATACGACACATGATTTCATTTATGTTTATATAAATTAATATTAATCGACTATTGAATTATATCCGATCATCGTATTTTCTAAAAATATTAAAATTCTCAATAAAATTTTATAATATAAATTATTTAAATTATCAAAATATTTAAATTACAGTGTACAATTTAATTTTAGGACCAGAAACAAGATGTCCTTATTCATATTTGAGCCGGTCGGATAGCATACAATGGAATTCAAATTTCTACTTCGGAGTTCGTAAGCATCCAATCATTTAACTCGGCGGAGAAAGTCAAATGAATACTAGATTGGGACTCCAAGACTGACTCAGCCCCCAGTTTGGGTAAACCAAAAAAACCAAGTTTCGCGGGAGCAACGACGTAAGGTTTGATTTGATCGGTTTTAGAAAGTAGCTTAAGACTAATAATTCCAGTTTAGCTTTTTAAGTGCATAAAATGACGGAGATTATCAATAAACTGTTGTTGTGCTTTTAGTTGGTACAATTCGGTGGAATTTTCAACGGTGGCATCTTCAACGATAATACTTATATTTTCTTCAAATTTTAATAAAAATAGTAAATTCCTTATTTTTACGGGACTATTTATTGACTATATTCTCTAATAATATTCCTTATTATTTCTCTATTTTATTTAAATATTATTTTTTAGCTTTTTCTAAATTAAAATACGAATAAATTTACACAACATCCAATGATTGATAATTACCAACCATTAAATCCATTCACACTCTCCATTGGGTGAAAGGTTATAGAAGCGTAGTAATGGTGTTTTTGTAGTTCTACGGTTTTGATCTATAAACATTACATAGTTATATTTTTAATTTCCGTTCATTGCAATGGACATCAATTGGTGTTTACGATTTTTTTTCTAGTTTTGGCTTGCGTGATTTAGATAAGTTGTGAATTCATTTTCTTTTAATTCTTCATGAACCGAGAGACAACACGTTTTCTGAAAGGATTACAATGCATATGACTGTTGGGATGTGGATTATAATGTGAAAGTCTCAATTTAATACGTAATTGCTTGTAAACGCAACAGATTGCAGTGAGAATTTCTCACAATTAAATTGTATAATGAAATATTCTCACTGTAACTACATTTTTTTGTAGAAATATGTAGTGAGCTATTCTCAACTCAATGCATATGCAGTCAACAACCAATTTTGAGAATATCTAAATCCACAATTCCACCAAATATTATTAGGAATAAATTAAGTTCTAATTTGACTATTCTCTTTAGATGCGAGAGATTTGGGGGGGATTTGATTATAATTATTTAGGCAAATTTTTTATGATTGAAGCCACGTGAATTTTATTTTATTTATTTACTTATTTAAAATTTTAAGTGTGTACCATGTGATAATATATATATATATACCTTGTTTATACACACTTATATCTATATATCTGCACGTCGTCTTCCTAGACAGAAGCTTTGGTTAGGAAATTATAAAATTGCATACAAATTGTATAGATTTTTTTTAATTTTTTAGGGATGAACAGTTAATTTCCCAAAAATAACACTATGCCCGCCATTTTCCTTATTAAATTTACAATACTGTAAAATCAAAAGCAATATTAAATATCATTACTAATTGACAAAAATTAGGGTAACTTCAGTTTTTTCTGAGTATTAAATTTTATTTGTTTGGAAAAGATTAAAAAGAGTTATTTGATTTGTTGGTGGTGTTTTTGTGGAATCTGATTGTATTTGGCCCAAGTTCAACAGTAGTATATGAGTCAACTTTTCGAGTGTGGCTTCTGGCGCAAGGGAATGCTGTCTATGCATGATTGCCTTCGTTATTGGGCCTTGTGGACTGTGCGGGGGTTTGGGGGCAGTTCCCCCTAGAAATTTTTTTTTTTGAGGTTTAGTTATGTTTTTTGTACTTATTGTACAAAAATCCTAATTTATTTATATAAAAGAGTGAGATTGCCTCGTAACATATTACTCTTGTCAAAAAGAATCGAAAAAGTATAAATTTTAATTAAATGATAATTTTTTTTATTAAAAACAAGAAAACTTGAAACCAAAACAATTGAAAAATTATTTTTAAAGATACCTAATTTTTTTTTTCAAAATAGATATAAAGTCCATCATCCAGAAGGAATCCTTCATTTGCAAGCCTGTCGGACCAGGTGGCTGTAGATTTGACCTAGTTGGTTAGAGCTTCAGATTTTTAAAATAAAGATTTTTTTATAAAAAAATTATAATTAACAAAGAACCACGCAAAACTCAGTCTAATACTTTACTATTTTTTTTTAAACTATATAATTATTTTATATTTTTAGACTCCTTGAGGAACTGAAAAAGTATAAATATTTTATCGAACAATGAATAAATTAATTAAAAATAGTAATAGTTAAAAAACCAAAAAAGACTTCTCCCAAACAGACCTAAATTAATCTACTTGTGACTGCCAAATAACGTAAAATTGAATCAAAAATCATCATGTCTTAATCTGCTTCTTGCCGTCCAAATTCTATAACATGGAATCTAAAGTCAATCACATTCCAAAAATGAAAGTCGTTTTAGGCCGCCTCAATTAAACTTGTTTGAAGTGCACCAAATAATCTCTCTCTCTCTCTTCTGATTCATCCAATCTCCAGGCTTCTTTTGGGGTAGGCCTATTAGAGCCCACTACTTAGGACCCAAATTTATTTCTTTTTAATTATACTATCTAGATTCTTACGGGCTGTTTGGCTAGAGGATAAGTCTCCCGAGTAACTTTTCCCCTATTCTTTCTCTTTCTATCCGGCGTTTGGATAGAGAAATATCTCCCGGATAATTTTTTTTCTAGGATAACTTTTCCCCCAGCAGGCGGATAGAGGCTGATAATTTTTGGGTAGCCCTCACCCTCCCCAAAAGTTATCAGGGAGGATTGCGAATAATTTTTGGGCGGCCCTTTCTCTCTCTCATATATATATATATATATATATATATATATATATATATATATATATATATATATATAGAGAGAGAGAGAGAGAGCTTATCCTCCCACCCCCTGACACCGATTGACAGCTACCCAGACCCTTGTCCCCTTTAAAAATTATCGAAATGCCCCTCAATCTCTCTCATCCCTTCACACCCTCTCTTTTTGAATTTTTGTATTTATTTTTGTATTTTGTTTTTTTTACTATTAATTTTTTTTTTAGTTTTTTTTTATTATTTTTTTCTTTTTTAATTTTTTTATCAAATTTATTTCTTTTTTTATCAGTGTTTTTTTTTGAATAACTTTTTTTTATTCTATGTTTATAATTTTTTATTTATTTGTAGTTGTAGATTTGAGGAGACATTATTTGTAAAAAAAATTAACAAGTATAAAAATATGGGTTGTAGAGTAATTTAAAAGGCAAAAAATAAATCAAAAGGTATTAAAAGGAGAAAAAAAATGGTATTAAAAATAAAAAATAAAAAATAAAAGGGTATTAAAGAAAAAAATAATAAAAAGTAACAAAAAATGAATCAAAGGGTATTAAAAAATAATAATAAAAAGTAACAAAAATAAATAAATAAAAAGGGTATTAAAAGAAAAAATAATAATAAAAAGTGACAAAAATTAATTAAAGGGTTTTAAAAAATAAAAAAAATTAACAAAAATAAATAAATAAAAAGGGTATTAAAAGAAAAAAATAATAAAAAGTAACAAAAAATGAATCAAAGAGTATTAAAAGAAAAATAATAATAAAAAGTGAAAAAGAATAAAAGAATAAAAGAGTATTAAAAGAAAAAAAAAAAGAATAAAAGTGCGTTAAAAGGAAGAAAAAAAAAGTAAAAAAAAAATATAAAAAAAACAAAAGGGTATTAATAGAAAAGAAAAGAATAAAATAGGTTATTGGCAAAATAGTAGTTTGAATGAAAAATTAGGGGCAAAAGTGAAAAAAAAACAAAAAAGTATTAGTCAAATTGGAGGGTGTGTGTGTAGGGGGGTGGAAAAATAAATCTCATATATATATATATATATGTATATATATATATTTTTAATATCAATATATTTTATATTTTGTTTCTCTTTATATATTTTCTTCCTTATCCTTCATCTTTATCCACCCATTCTAAAAAGTATCCAAACAAACTTTAAAGTTATTTCCCTTTAAAACTTATCCCCTGATGCTATACGGCAGCCAAATGACCCCTTATATTATTATCTTTTCATTCGTTCTAATTTGTCTGTCCTTTTTTTAATTGAAATGAGTTTGAAGTTTTTGAATTATTTTTCAATAGTTATAAATTATTGAAAAATAGAAAATTTAATGTGCTTCATCAATTTAAAAGTGAGGGGCAAAAGAGGAAATCTATATTATTTTGGTAGTTAACTTTGCAAAGTATACAAACATTTTGCCCATCAAAAAAAAGAAAAGTAAACAAATAAATTGGGAATTTGGGATGGAGTATTATGATTTTTAATAACAAAAAGGGTCCATCGAGTGGCTTATGCTCAACATACCGAGGGTGTTTGGTATTGCTGAACGCATGTTAAAATTGCTTATTTAAATGAAAAAGTTGAAAAGTTTCAAAACAAAACTCTTCAAAATTATTTTTTTTTTTAGTTTTGGCAAGTTATTTTTTATTCATAAACAGAAACAGAAGTTGTACTGAATAATCAAACACAACATTGATGACAAAAAAAAAAAGTTGCAACTATTAATTTGGCTACCATTTTGACTTCTTGAAACAATTTGCTTTCATATTTATAAATAAAAATTATGTTGGTATGTTTCAAAATAGTATACTGAGAACCTTAACAAACATGCACTTATTAATAGTTAGGGAAAGACCAAGAACCATATAGCATTAAAAACTAAAGATCCACGAGGAGAAAGGAAAGAAGAAGAAGAAGAAGAAGAAGAAGAAGAAGAAGAAGTTGTTGTGATGAAGGGCCGCCATTTTAAGGTTGTGTTTAGATTAAGGATTTAGTGAGAGAAAATAAAATAAAAATATAAATTTAAACCATGTTTGGAGTAAAGTTTTTTAGAATGTTATGATTATCGAGTTTTCACTTATATAGTAATTTTTTTTACTATTTAATCAAAATTTTATACTTTTCGGACTCGTATAAAATTTTGATCAAATTGTAAAAAAAAAAATCAACTAATTGATTTTGACTGCATATAAAATTTAGCTCTAGTTGGTATAATATCAACTAATTGATTGGTATAATTTCATTGGAATAACCCATTTTAGTATTAATTTTGGAGACCGTAAAAATTCTTTAGGTTTATAAAGCTGAATTAATTTATTTTATAATATTTTAAATATGGTAGTGAATGAATTGCTCCTCTCCAAGCAAAACTTCATCCTACAATTGTAAGAATATCTCTGGGGGATCATGTGGGTTAGTACTATTTTAGAAATTAAATGGGATTATCTGTAATTGTAAGAAACATCAAGGGAGGGCAGTGAAATTCATCCTTATATAGTACTAGTAATTGCCTGTGTCTATAGGCACTATATAAAAAAAAATTAACTCTTAAGCGTTAGAGTTTTATAACTTAAAAAATGGATAAATGATACATTGCATTCATATACGAAGAGATACTGGAGAACAAATTAGAAAATTTAATGATTTTAAAAAAAATATTGCTAATTGAGAAGAAATAAGGGGGAATTTTTTTTTTTTTTTTTATGTGGGTCCCACTAAAAAAATAATCTAATGAGTAAAACACATGCCTAAATTTAGAAATTTTTTGTTCATTTGATTAAAACTTACGTGGGCCTCACACCTTTAAGAAGAAGAAAATGATAGTTTTATGAGAAAAAAAATAATCTCAAGTGAAATCTCAGCCATTTGATTAACTCAAATGAATTTTAATCGTAAATAGCAATAGATAGATTTGAGATTCAAAATGAATTGTGTTTTATAATATAGATATACAATAGATATACATACAATACCAATCAAGATAAATAAATAAATAAAAAAACTTATCCCAGATAAAGATAAAAAAAACTTGGTTAAAATGTCTCAAAACTCCTAAAAAAATACTTACCCAAACGGAATATAAATAGGAAAAAAACTCAGAAGGAACAAAGTTATGTGATGACTTCCCTACTTAGTTTTCGATTTTTGTCCTTCATAATGTAAACGGGAAAATACGATAAGAAAGTAGGTGGCCTGCCATATTAGAAACATGCAATAAATTCCAACGAGGCCACACAATCACTCGCTTCTTTCGTTTGACCCCCTGAATCTTCAATCCTCCACTGCTATGATGAAGTGGACTCACAAGAATCGTTTCAAATTTAAAGCTCAAATTTATGCGGGGGAAGATACGAATTAGGAAACTACGTAGCCGGCCCGACATACATATTAGGGGTGCATAAAAAGCTCACAAGACTCAATAATCAAACCAAGTTAATTTTATTGGATCGGTTTGAGTCAGTTCTATCATGTTCATGATTCAATTTTGAATCTGAAAACTGAAGACCTGTCCAGTTCGATTCGATTATGTAATTTTTTTTACCCAAAATCAAATATGGAACTGAAACTAGACCCGATCGTATAGTATTACCGTGTACTCATAATACACTATTATTGACCATGCTATACAAATCAATTAAGATTTTATATTTTTTAGTTTTTTTCAAAATTTTAAATGAATCGGATCAATCCGGCCTGGAAGAACCGAATCAAATCGTTCAGTTCAATTTGATTCGATTCCTTTGAGCAGTCGAGTCGGGTTTGAATCTAAAAATAAAGAATCGTTTAAAATCGGATTAATTCTAAATTTGTTATAGAACCGATCCGAATCAAACCATGATCACCACTGATACTAATAGCAAATTTGCAATAACTCATATTTAGATACTTCCGAAAAAAATCCCTACCAGGCCCCACAACAGCACTATTTTCAAAATCCTAGTTTGGAAACTTGTACTTTTCTGTGCTCTATCTCCCATCCAAATTTTTTTTCAAGAAAATTGAAAATTCGAACACGAGGATGAGATTAATTGAGATGCACGTGCCGTTGAGCAGCCAACACAGACCATTTTGTGTCGGCACTCATACTGAGTTTGATAGTTTGGCTCGTGTTTTTTCTTTTCTTTTCTTCCTTTTAATTATAGGAAATAATATCATACTTGTAGCATGCATGAATAGTTTTATATTCTCACCGTCTCATATCTCTGATCAATTTTTATTATTCTGAACATATCAAAAAACCGTCTATAATTTTTAATTTATATTATTTTTTATGATACAACTAATACACCGGTCTACATAACCTCAAGTACTCTTCATTTCTTACAACTAAGACCACGTTTGGGGTAAGTTTTTGTTA
>BRYE01000023.1:4075898-4080898 GCA_030159115.1 Actinidia arguta var. hypoleuca
GGGTATAAGTAATCACATAAATTGATTATTTTGGCCGATATCACGAATTATAATGTTTAAAATAGATCATCGGCTTTTATTATTTTGAATTATTTATATTATTATCTTTCAACCATTTTATTTACTTTTTTAATTCCTTATAAATAATGGAATTGAAAAGGAAAAAATTTACACTAAAAAATCTATTTTGTTTCAAACTGGACCAAATATAATTTGATTAAATGACTAAATATTTTGGTTAAAATGAATTTTTACATTAATAATTTTTTTAGTAATATTTTTTACAAAATAAAATTTTCAAATAACCAATATGGGTTCAGAATAAATCTAAATTTCATTAATTTTACTCTAACCACAGTTCGGGATAAGCAAAATAATTAAATAAAAATTCACTTTTGATTTTTTGTAGGTTAAATTAGAAAAAAAAACACTCAAAAAAACTTTCATAAATTCACATTTTATTACTCTAAATAAACTTATCCCAAACATTAGTAAAAAAATCTACTCTAAACGGGCCTAATTCAAATTATTAAGGAGTATAAAATTTAAAGACGCGTAACGCAATAATAATAATAATAATAATAAAACTTGATAATTATTTTCTAATATACGATAATTAAAGAGTACAAAAATATATTTTGTAGTTTTAATAAATATTTATATTTTTAATATATTTTTAACTCCTTGATGGACCCCGCTACCCAATAATATTTTTATAAAAAATAAAATAATATTCACTATATACACGTCTGAGTTCTGACGGGAATAAAACGAGGACTCTCGTTAAATCTACAGGGTAAAAGAGCATATTTGTGGTGGTGGTTTTGTTTAGACAATTACTAGATTTAGTATCTTTATAGTTTCCTCTCTCTCTCTCTCTCTCTCTCTCTCTCTTGTGGCAGGCAGTACTTGTCGACAAATACTGTCAAGACTCGACCTTTCCACCAGTCATTACGTAAAGACTGCCACAAATGAAGGAAATACCTGTGACACTTTGTCAGACTGCGGTGATGGAACATGATTTCAAATTACATAAACACCCTTTGGATAGTAACAAAATGTCGACCGACTCAACAACCCTACAACAAGCCTAGATGCATTCTCAATAATACCCTTCATTTAAAATGCAATAAAATATATATATATATATATATACACACACTTGTATATACACTAGTAATTACCCGTGCTCACAGGTACTATGTAATAAAAAATTACCTCTTAATCGTAATCGTTAGAGTTTTATAACTTAAAAAACAGATAAAATATAAATATCAGATAAAACATATATTATATTTATATACGAAGAGATAAAATAGTACAAAATGGATAACAAATTTAAAAATATAATGATTTTAAAAAAATAATGTTAGTTTGGGAGAAATAAGAAGAAAAAAAGTGAGTGTTTTAATTTTTTTTTGGTGTGAGTCTCACTAAAAAAATGATACAATGAATAAAATATATGTCTAACTTCAGATATTTTTTGTCCATTAAATTAAAACTTACGTGAATCTCACACATTTGAGTAGAAGGAAGTGATAGTTTTAGGGGAAAAAAAATAATTTCAGGTGAAATATCAGCCGTTAAATTCACTCAAATGGATTTCAATCGTAAATAACGGGAGATAAATTTGACATTCAAAATGAATTGTATTTTATGGTATAAATATGTTTACACTTTATTTAGAATCATACATTTATCTGTTACTTTGAATTTATCATGTGAACTTTGTATAGATATTTTAGTTTTTTTGACGTGGATCTCGTTAAAAAAATAATTCAATAGATAAAATATATACTCACCTTTAGATTTTTTTTTATTCATTGAATCAAAATTATGTGAGTCCCACACTTTTGAGTAGAAGAAAATAATAATTTTGTTGAATCAAGCCTCGATTTCGATGATAACAAAATATTTTATTAGTAGTTAATATGTTTACTAAATGTGCAGCACTTAAACATTGCGTCTCATAACTCAATTGATCAAAGGAAGTTCCACAAACACTTTTTAACAGAAAGTGTCGACACCTTGTTCTGTGGTGTCGACACCTTTGAGTCCAGAAGTTATAATGATAAAACCGTTGAAAGTCTCAAATAACTCATCAATCTTAAATGGATAAAAGTGAACAAAGACCATATGAATCCATGAGAAAAATATCGTGAAGGAAGAAAGACGACTCAACAATTAAATTACCCAAAAGATGATAGAACGCATTCTGAAAAAATGTGTTGACACCCAGTACAGAAGTGTCGACACCAATTGTCAGTAACCAAAAATCAGAACTCTGAAGGAAGAAGTGTCGACACCAGTATCGACACCAAATGTCAGTGGACATATTCAGAAAACTTTTAAAGAAGAAGTATCGACACCAGTATCGATATCAAATGTCAATGGCCATATTCAGAAGACTTTTAAAAAAGAAGTGTCGACACCAGTATCAACATCAAATGTCAGTGGCCATATTCAAAAAACTTTTAAAGAAGAAGTGTCGACACCAATATCAACACCAAATGTCAGTAGCTGAAATCAGAACTCTGAAGAAGGAAAGTGTCGACACCAATATCAACACCAAATGTCAGTAGCTGAAATCAGAACTCTAAAGAAGGTAAGTGTCAACACCAACATCAGCACCAAATGTCAGTAGCTGAAATTAGAACTCTGAAGAAGGAAAGTATCGACACCAATGTCAACACCAAAAGTTAGTAGCCAAAGAAAAATTTTCTGAAGAAGAAGTGCCGACACCCAGATCAGCTTTTGGAGACAATTTTTAGCTAAGAACTGAAGGCTTGAAGTGTCGACACGATGAAATAATGTGTCGACACATTGAAAGTGTCGACACCATGAAGAAGTGTCGACACCCAACGGAAAGATTTTCAAACGCAGAGTTGTCTGGTACAGCATTAAAAGCTTCCCAACTACCACCAACGGTACACTATTCATTCAAGCTATTAAATACAAGTCTCTAAGGGCATTTACTACAACAAGGGGAATGATCCTAAGCAAATTGATTGATCATCCAACAAGTTTCAAAGTCAAGAATTCTTGAACATCCTCTTTGTCTCCTTGTGCTAGTATTGATTATGAGATTCCATTCATATCTACTCTATTGAGAGAGTTATTGATCATCTTGAAACATCCTTCTTTTTTCATCCTTGTAAGTTTTGAGTATGACTTGAACAAAAACACTTGGTGAGAGTTTTTGAGTGTTTCTCTTATAGAAAGCCAAATACTTAAGAGTTTGAGTGTTTCCTCTTGTAAGTAAAACACTAGGAAGTTTAAGTGGAACTTGGACAAAATCACTTGGTGTAAAAGTGAGTTGGGCACTTGAATAACCAACCCCCACATTGTAGTTGCGGATTACAAATAGTGAAGAAGATCTTGCGGAGATCTTGGGAGGACGTAGATCACAGGTTGTGATCGAATCTCGGTAAATCTTAGTGTGCTCTCTCCTCTTATTATCTTTGTTTTATTATTGCATTTCTCATATTAAACTCATTATAGCATTTACGTACATTGTCAATAGAATTACGTAATTAATTATAAATCACAAATTAAGTTTGAAAAACTCAATTCACTCCCCTCTTGGGTTGCCTATTGGGCCAATAAATTTAAGAGGAAAAAAAATAATCTCATGTGAAATTTTAACCATAGATAACTGGAGATAGATTTAAAATTTAAAATGAATTGTAATTTATATGATAGATAATCACAAAAGGCTTCGACTTATCCAAATTCCAACTCCAAATTCAAATTCAATTATTTGGTTCCCAACCAAATGATTTCCCAATATCACATATATTCACAAACAAAGGTCTTTGGCAAAGATTAATTTGGGGGCAACGAACTATGAAGACAAGGCAATTAACATGTATATATGCGTATAAGCAGAGAGAGAAGTGATAGAAATGAAGGAGATATTTTATATTATACTAGGAATTATCTATGCCCACAAGTATTATATTAAAAAAAAAAAACTCTCTCTCAATTATACTCTTTATAATTTTATAATTTAAAAAACAGATAAAATATAAATATCAGATAAGAGATATGTTGCATATATATATATAAAGAGATACATTGTTATAAAACAGAGAACAAATTAAAAAGTATAATAATTTAAAAAAAGTGTTGCTAAGTTGAGAGAAATAAAAAATAAATAAATGATTGTTTTCTTTGTGAGTCTCATTAAAAAAATGATCTAATAAATAAAAAAGAAGTAATTGATGTTTTTTGGAGATATCTAATTTTATAGGTTAGACCCACGGTCACACATCTACTCACTTTTATGTGCTCTATATGTAATTTTGACAAGCTACTTTAGCTAAATAAATTTATTTGTTTAGATGCAACTACTACTAATTTGATACTCTGGGACTAAATAAAGAAAAGAATAAAGTTAAATAAATCACTTGTCAACTTTTACAGCTAGACCAATCAGTGCAACTTTCAATCAACTAAAATTGTTCTCAATATGAACTAAAAATAATTCACTCAAAATGAAGTCTTAAGCATGTAATTATCACGATGCGTCATATTATGAGACAATTGTAGGTGTTTTTGGCACGACTAGGGGACTGAGATTATGCCAAGTTGAGGGGTCGTTTAAGGTTCATAATATTGTGTAAGACACAAGCAGAGATGCATGTCTTCGAGTTGAAATTGGATGAATTCTAATTTGGATTCGAAGGAGGTTTGGCAATGACCCGCTACTCTTAAGGGGTCGTTTGGCTGTCGGATAATATCAAAAGGATAATTTTTTAAGAGGAATAACTTTTGGAGGAAGATAATTTTTAATTTTGTTTAGATACTTTTTAAAATGAGAGAATAAGGGTGAGAGATAAATAAGAAAATATATAGAGAGAACTAAAATGTAAAATATCTAGATATTAAAAAAATATATATATACATATATATATATATATGTATAATTTTCTCTATATATTTTCTTCTTTATCCCCCACTCTTATCCTCATGAATAACTTTTAATTAGGGTGAGGGTC
>BRYE01000023.1:4108398-4110898 GCA_030159115.1 Actinidia arguta var. hypoleuca
TTTTTTGTAATTGTACAAATAATATAATTTTTGAATGGACAAAAATACCCTCCAAACATAACATACTAACATTTTGACATAAAAAAAGTAAAAAAGTTAGAGGACAAGGACAGTTAAATTTACTAACTTCTTATTTTATTTATTTTATTTTTACTAAATTCTTAATCCAAACACAGCGAAAGAGTATTAAGGAATTAGTTGAGCTAGGAGAATGAGAATCTGAACGTTTAACCAGAATAAGAATCTGATCATAAACGTCCAAAGAACTAAACAACCATAAGAGAATGACAAGAAAAAACATAATATATCGTAAAAGAGAACAAAATTGGATGAGAAAAGATAAAGTGAAAGAAACAAATGATTTATCATAAATTAGTAATTATTCGTGTCCACAGGCACTACGTCTTCTTAAAAAAAAGACACTTCTTAAGCGTACTCGTTAGAATTTTATAATCTAAAAAACAGATAAGATATAAATGTAATATATGAGATACATTGCATGTATATACGAAGAGATACATTGCTATAAAATAGATAGCAAATTAAAAAGTATAATAATTTTGAATTTTTTTTGCTAATTTCATAGAAATGAGGGAGAAATAAATGGGTATTTTAGTTTTTTTTTATGGGTCTCACTAAAAAAATTATTCAATAGGTAAAAACTATACCCAACTTTAAATAATTTTTGGTCATTGGATCACAATTTCACACTTTTGAAAAGAAGGAAGTGATATTTTTTTGTAAGAAAAAAATAGTTTCAGGTGAAATATCAGTCATTAGATTAACAAAAATGAATTACAACCGTAGATGATGAGAGATAATTTGAAAGATTCAAAAATATTTATATCTTGTATTATAGATTTATGGTAAAGAATCGAAAAGAAGATTCATTAAACAGCTAAAAATACTCTTGGCAAGTTTTTTATCTGCATTATTTTGGATAAATTACTCTTTGTACTCTTTTTATCTAAATTTTATCTTATATACCCTTCGCTTTCATATTATTTAGTTAACTTTTTAAATTTTAAGTTAAGTGTTAATGTAATCCTTTCGGTTCATATTTTGCTTGGTTAAGAGACATGTTTCATCTTTCTTTGAGGTCACGTGTTCTTTTTATCTCACTTAATTGAACATTAGATGGTGCTTAAGGGTACCTTGCCACTTGACCTAAACTTGAAGGGGCTAAATGACATAATTGGAAGTAAATAATACAAAGTGAAATTTTAGAAAAGTGAAAGGTTGTAAAATAAGATCTACCCTTATTATTTTAATACCTTTTTTATGTCCTCAGTTCCTAATTTCTAATATTATGTTTACATTTTGAATGTGTTGAGAGAAAAATAAAAATAAATAGAAAATAGACTAAAAGAAAATTAAGTGGATGAGATTAATTATTTTTCTCTTTTCTAATTGGTTAGGAAAGTGAGAATAAAACCTTTTTTTCTCGTAAAAGTACTTAAAAAATCTTAATTCTCGTTCATTTTGTTCCTTTAGACGAATTCAAGGTCCAAACATAATCCAAATCTTTGATGACTTGTACCGATCTCATGGGAAACAATTTATAAAAAAAATAATTCTCACAGAAGCGCGTAAATTATTTCAATTTTAAAATGAAGAACCCACCACAATGATTTTATGTTAAAGAGGAAAAAAAGAAAAAGAAAAAAAGAAGAATGATTACTAATTATTTCTATATTTCACCAAATCCAAATTCCATTGTAACATGACATCACATGATTTGAAATTAAAATATTCTAGGATACTACTTTTTTGGAAACTATTAATTCCCTAACAATTATTGTGTTGGATCAACACAAAACAAACCATACCCACCTCACCCTTTTTTGGGATCATATGTCCCCTTTCAACTAATTTTATTAAGATATAATTGAATTGAATTATTTGTAAATCCATCAAAATCCATATTGAAATAAAAGAACTATAAATATGGGTTAGGGCAACAATTAGTTCTTTAATGTTGCATTAGTACTGCATATATAACCATAATTTTTATTTTGGATTTTTGGCCACTACAAATTCAAAGCTAGAATAATCACATCACAATAAATCTGATCTATACATTTTAAATTCTATTTTTTTTTTAATTAAAGATTCCGAGGACGTAGAATTGTTGTTCTTGTTAGTATGAGATATATAACGAGATTTCGACAAAAAATTACTAAAAGCGAAAAAATGCTAAGAAAAATTCTTAAAAAAAGAAAGGTATGAAAACATTGGGAGAGAAGTCAAATAATCTCCTCTTGTTTATAGACTAATCACTATCAAAGGCTAGAGTTTCCATACATTGACAAATTAACCCCATCTATTTGAAATTTCAAAACAAAAATGATAATAATAATAATAAAAAAAAATTATGCTAATCTTTGTGCCAAAAAGATATTATTAACAACAAAATTGAGTGCACGAAAGTAATAATAAGGAGGATCACATCCCTATTCGTGCTTCGATGTACTAGATCTGGTGCTGATAGAATGATTGA
>BRYE01000023.1:4115898-4118398 GCA_030159115.1 Actinidia arguta var. hypoleuca
AAAAAGGGTGTAAGTGATACAATTAAATAGTCAAGAAGATCAATTTGATTCACTTTTTAAATAAAGAATTAAAAGTGATAAAATGCGATAATAATTTATGAAGTATTTATGAAATTAAGCCAAAAGAGAGATATAAGTAATTTTATTTAATAAAAATAAAAAATACATTCACTTTTAAAATTTTAATAGGACACGGTACTTTTAGAGAGAGAGTGCTGCTCTCTCACTCTCACTCTCACTCTCACTCTCACTCATCTGAATAAGATTATTTACGACATTAACTATGTTATTTTTTTCTATAGTTAATTTCTTTTATTTTGTAGTCAAGATTTTTTATTTTTTCAGATTATCTCTTTTAGAGGAATCGACAAAATAAAAAGTAATATTTTTGTACAAAAAATTACTAAAATTAAAATTAATTTAAATTTAGATTATTTTAGAATAATTTGAATTTTAGTTAGTTTTTCTATAAAAATTATTTTTTATTTTTTTGATTTCTCTAATTGAGACCAACAAAAAAACTAAAATATTTCGATCAAAAGATAAGAAAAAAGAAAAAACAACCAAACAACATAAACAGTTGGACATGACAAACAATACAATAGATTATTTGGTGTTTTTAGATCATTGCTCTACACCATTGATTGAACGACACATATGTACATGTTTGTCACAATTCAGATAAAAAAAATAGCGGACATTACTATTTAGACTAATCACTTTAATGTTAGTGTACCACTAGAATTTGCTCTAAGGCCTAGTTGGGATATAGATTTTTTTGTTTTCATGTTTTCTTGATTTTTTTTTTAATCTTTAGTGAACTTTTTTTACTATTTGATTAAAATTTTATACTTTTTTAGTTCCTCTTAACGAGAAGAGTGAAAATATAATTTTTTTTCTAATTTGAAAAACAGTTTACTAAAGACGAAAAAAAATATTTTAGATATTTTTTTATATGCAAATAATTATTTTTGTTATTAGTTATTTTTTAATTAAATAAAAAAATATATAAAATTTTGATCTACCTACGGAAAAAAAACTCGAAAAAAGTAATAGCCAATTGGGCTTAAGCACTAAATAATTTGTCCGACAAACAATACTTGCTTTTGCAATCATTGGAATACAGTTGCACAAGGTCCACCTTCGAAATTGGAACGAGGGCTTTATTAAACGGGGAGCTTCTATTCTCCCCCACAACTTTTTCCTTAGTAACCACACAAAAAATAAATAAAAAATTATTATTGAGAATGTGTCATTTATATCCTCTTCTTTTCAATTCCAAACCCTAACCATAAGCCACCACCGTGGCCGGTCCCTCCCCCACCATGTTGGTGCCACCCATTTTCTAGCTCTCTCCAGCCGTCGTTGCTCCCCCAACCCTCCTTAATTGCCGCCCTCGTTTGTCACTAGTTATTTGTGTGTGTGTGTTTGTACGGGATTTGTGAGCCAATTGAGGCATATATATATGTATGTATATATAACACACTGGGGGCAGAGTCAGGAAAGAAGTTCAGTGAGTTTAAAATCATAAAATTATAGGATAATAGTATAATTTTTTTTAATTGGGTAAAAGTAGTGTATTTTTTTATTGAAGTAAAAATGTAATTTTTTTGTGTACTAAAAATGCAAAATAAAAATAATTAGTTGGGTTAATTGACCCGATCTACCTCTACCTTGCTCCGCCCACGCGCGCGCGCGCGTACACACACACATACATATATATAAGTAATTCAATTCTATTATCAATCAGAATACAAGAATTCCCATTCAATTGTATTTTTGACTCAAAGCCGCTACTTTCAATTGTATAAATATTTATCATGTCCGTATATATACGTGTGTGTGTGTGTGTGTGTATGGGAGGGCGTTGGCTAGGGTTTCTTAGGAGGGGGAGGCTAGGGATGAACTGGTGGCGAGGTGGAGAAGGGGCTGGTGTGGCGGATTTGGGTTGAGAATGGTGGCGGCCATGATGGAAGGGGGAAGAAGGGTGGAGTATGGTGCGGCTGGAGCGGCGAAGATGGCACACAAGACAAAGGGGAGGATGCTGCAATTCAGTTTAGGGATGGAAAGATGTGTATAAACATAGGACTTAATTTCACAAACACCTTTTAAACTATTATCTTTTATCATTTTTATCTTCTCATCTAAAAAATAAATTATATTGACCCCCTTAACTATTTAATTATATCACTTACACTCCTTTGTTACTAATTTATTAAAAAATAGTGATAAAAATCAATCACGTTTTGTCTATGTGTTTAAATTAAATATCTTTATGTCTAAAATATCATTATTTTTTATAAAAAATAAATTAATACTTCATATACATGCTTATTCAACTATTGTGAGAACAAACATAACCCATATTAATAAATTTTTAAATTAATTTTAAAAAATAAAAATATTTTAGACATAAAGAATTTTAATTTAAGCACGTGGACAACACGTAATTGATTTTCATCACTCTTTCAAATAGATTAGTACTGAAAAGGGTGCAAGT
>BRYE01000023.1:4135898-4140898 GCA_030159115.1 Actinidia arguta var. hypoleuca
AGTAATGAGTAATTCTTATTTTGGCTCTCAAATAAATAATTTCCTCACTTTAGACCTTCAACTCTTAAATCTGTGCCAAATAAGACAACCCGTGAACACCGTCTAATTTATTAACAGAATGTTACACATGGGCATTGACCAAATCCAATACATAAGATCACGTGGCCAAACTCCCTAGATCCACTATCCTCAATCCAAACCCTAACCCTAGCCTCCATCTTCTCTCCACCACTCCTCGAACCACCACTGTCCACCTCTGGCTCATGCCCCACACACCATACCAGAGAGAGAGAGAAGGGGGGTTTCGAATCAAAGAGAGAGAGAGGATTCAAATCAGACAAGTTACAACTTGCCATAGTCGTCGCTATTGCCAATGCTGGACCCTCAAGTCACCATCGCTCGCCAATGGAAGCAAGGCCACGCCGCTTCAGGAAACTCAAGCCACCATTACAGCCGCTGGAATCGCAATTCGCCACTGCTTCCACAGTCGCACAGTCATAGGATTTTCATTAGCCCGCCATAGGGGTGTGCATATTTTTTTATTTTTTTTGTGTGTGTGGTGTTGGGTCTGATGATAGGGGTGTGGAGGCTACGTAATGATGATGGTTGTGATTGGTGTTGAGGCGTTGGTGGCGGTGTCGATGGTTGCCTCGACAGTGGTGTTGTGAAAGGCACTGTAAGGAAGGGAAAGGGTTAGTTTTGGACAAATGGATTAGGGTTTGAGAAAATGGGTATGGATCCATATTGTCACATAGGCACCACATACACACCACGTAGACGGCGTATATCATATTCCGTTGGATAAATTTGACGGTGTTAATAATTAGTTTTGATTACAATTAATTCAAGAGCTGAAGGCATAAAGTAAAAAAAATTTATTTATTTAAGGGTAAAAAGTAATAATCGGTCAATACTTTGAAGGTGCAAAGTGTAGACAAACACAGCATTGTCCTTCAAAATTAAACATAATCCGACAACATTCCAGTGCGGGGTCCCAGAAATAATAGGCGGAGAAAAGAACTACGAAGAATAGACATGTCATCCTTTCAAAAATATCTAGATGTTGAGAATTGTCAATTGGGGTGGGAGTGGAGGTGGGAGTCCCACTGCAGTGTCCATTTCCAAATTTGCAGCCACCACCACCCTTTCATATGATGAGGAATTGAATATATCTTCTTTCTTTAGTAAAGGTGAGATTTTTCTTCAATTTAGGGAGGTTTGAGACAACAACGTTAAAATCAGTACTATATTTTATGAATTTTGTGTGTACATTTGTCGTTCCACAATTAAAATCCTATGTCTATCGACTCTATCCTTGAGGTGTAATGAGAGGCACGATAAAATTATTTAAAATTTGGAGGATTCAAGATAATTTTTTTAGATTAAATTTTAATTTCTTTTATATATAAAAAAAATGTCGCGGGTATAAGAATTCGCTAATATTTGAACCTTGTTTGTGTTAGGTTGATAACCACTAAATCATGAATACTCTAATATAGTGTCAAGATAGGGAAGTCAATAAATCTTGTATTTAAATCTTACTACCTACTTGATAATTAACGTCTAGTTTGGTTTAAGTTTTTTTGGACTGCTTTTATTACCTTTTTTTTTGTTTTCAATGAATTTTTTCACAATTTGATCAAAATTTTGTATTTTTTCGATTCCTCTTGACGATAAAATCCAAAAATGTAAAAGTTTTCATCTAATTTTGAAAAAAAATCACTAAAAACGAAAAAAAAATATTTTATCCAAAATAAATCAAAAACTAGTTTACTTTTGTATTTAGTGGCCTTTTGTCAAAATTAGATGAAATTTTTTATATTTTCGATCCCCTCTCGTTAATAGGAAACAAAAAAGTATAAGATTTGATAAAATGGTAAAAAAAAAAAAAAGCTCACTAAAGACTCAAAAATTTGAAAACTAAAGCAGATGAAAAAATAAAAAAAAATACTATCCCAAACTAGGGCTACAATACTTGCACGTGTTTGGACCGTTTATAAAGAACAAACACAAAATTCATCTACAAGTGAAGGAACGTGCGAAGAAATATCAATAATATTGAAGGAAACAATTGACCAAGGATACAGTTCTGGGTGGTGAGCATGGACAAATATGCAGCTTTTTGAAACTTCTTGGAAAATTTTCTCCTTCACATCTTAGGTTAAAGGCACTATCAAATTAACCAGTCATTCAAGATCTCGTCACCGGAAACCTAAAACAAAATAACAAAACCAAACCTTGTGAAAGGTCGGAAATGCCTAGTTTGGGTGGCAATTGAATTTATTTTGCAAGGTAGATACCTCTGTCATGGCATCCCTCTTTAAGGACATGTTGGATGATGGATCGAGGTAATATTGGGATACGTATTTGTATCAATGATACGATCATTTATCGGCCGACCTTGGACGGTATCGACTGATATATTAGTAACTATTGGTATTTAAGATTCAAATCTCGATACCTATCTGTCGATATATAATATCTTAACGAGTTCATATAAGGAGTACTCTTCAACACCTAAGGCATAGTAGAGTGTGTTAGTGTACACTCACTTCAATTAACCCGTCGAATGACAAACTCAAATTTGACTAAACAAAGACCAATTGACACTTTGAGTTTAGATAAATGGCGGAGAATGATGTTCCATAGGTGAATGAAAGCAATTGAAGAAATGGTTTGTCAAGGAGGTTTAGTTCATACGACAAGAAACCCAAAAATCACGAGCCCCATTATTTCTATTAGAATAGTCAAGCCAATAATTGTACCACTTTTGTTTTGAAAGCTATACCTTAGACTTGTCAAACCAATAAAACAGTTAGTAACCATACAAGTCTCTTTCCAACAATTCACAAACTTTAGTCCTAAAGGTTTATGACCAATTGTAAGAAATCTCTATAAAAAAGAGATTTTATGTGGCTCACATGGACCATTTTGTATTATCAATTATTAGTAATTATTTATGATTATTTTGTAGTTAAATAAATAATATCTATCATTTAAGAAATCTTTTTTGTGAATTGGTGTGTCCTTTGTGAAAAGGCACACTAATTGGAAACAATTACATATGTTAAGAACAAAGACAACGTTTGCCTATAAATACATAAACTAGCCTGTACTGAAAAGCTTGTGTTCCATCAAGCAATTTCATACAGAATAAAGTCTTAGGTTAAAAGTTCTCTCCGTCACTACAGATTTCTCTTCGTATCACTTAAACAATCATGGTTGAAGGTACAATGTTATTTTCGCTGCATATTTGATTACGTCTTTCGTCTTTCACCTTTCACCAATTTCTTCCCAAAGAGCCCATTTCTCTTTTTTATTTTCTCATTTTTTTTTTTATTTTCCTCTTTTTGGTAAAACACGAGCTAACCATCATAAGATGAATTGCAGTTGCTTTATAGAGCCCATGGTTTATACTTTCTATTATATAAATGAAGCAAAAACAGAGACACTAACCTTTGAATTGTCTCAACAGCAACTATCACATTGCCTTGATCTCATCAGAAGTTCGGCTTGAAAAGTTGTTGTTAGAACAGTCTTCTCTCTACATCTCTTCCACTGCTGAAGTTAACAGCATAAATCAGCACCATGGAGATTACATCAACAAAAATGACATACATAATTAGAAGGAACTCCTTTGACAAACTTTGGCCTTCAGTAAATGTTATAATAACACATAATATTTTCTTTTCGTGGAGAAACTGAAAGTATGACTTTCCTACTGTGACCAAGATCGATTACATATAGGATGACAGCATGCGTAAATATATGTAACCTCTATAAGGCTATTAGCGTAAAATCTATCCTACCAAAATAATTCATGTGGAAACCACAATAAGTTAACTATAAGTTGTTACGCACTACATAATGTTGGAAATACGGAGTGAATGAAACTCAAAATTGACTGGATTTAACAACTCTAATTTGAGCTGTTAGCAGCCCAAATGGCAGCCATAATAAACCCTTTATGGCAGGAGGTTATTGAGCCTTAAACACTCTAATGATGGGGTGTTTATGACAAGAGTTTTACTTTGAAGGGTTCGTGTTTTCCTTCATAAAACCAAGGATTGTTATGATTGAATATAGAAAAAAAAAAGTAAAAAACATTATGAGTTTTCATTTGTGTGAGAGAGATAGTCACAAAATCAGTTAAGTGTTGGCGACGGATCTTTCTTAAAGAGACTGCGATTGAAGGACTCGACTTTGGGTGTATTTCTTATTTCAGTTTCTGTAATTTTTATTTTTGTAAATGTTCAACTGGTTAAACTATTTTCTCATCCGTTTGAAACTTGTAATTTCAAGTTATGTTGTTTAATGAAATTATTATTTGGAATTCTGTTTGTTACGGAATAATTTTACCAACTACAAAAACATGTTATCATGGACCTGAGATCCACAAAAAAGTGTTCTAAACCTCATTAAAACCCTCCATGCATATCTGCATAATATCTCTTCCCAGCATCTGAAACATACACAAACAAAACTACCCAGAGATTGCCATACGACCACAATGAACAGTGACCCATTAGTTAAAAGATTGTCAATCAATATCAATCATCCCTTTCAATATGTTTAATACATGATGTTAGTACAAGAACAGGAGAGAACAACAACAAAAAAAAGCATTCACAACCTATAAAATATAAATAGTTTCTGCAGATTCCCATTAAAATATACAGGACAAATTACTTTTGATAGGTGAAGAGATGTGTAGTAACTTTCATCTTATGGAACAATCATCTTGAATTTATGGCTGTGTGGATTTCCTAGCTTCTTGTTCGAAATATGTTTTCGACTAGCTGCATTTCCTAAGAGGTTTAGATCCAAGATTTTGACATCGCTTCACACGGAATAACAAATCAAACATCACCAACAAAAGCACACGTAAACTACAGAATTTTCACTCAAGAAAATAGTATAACCCACTGATTCAGGTGAAATCCACTACATACTTCGGCCGTGAATGATAAAATCGTATAATATCGAATTTATCTACATAC
>BRYE01000023.1:4150898-4153398 GCA_030159115.1 Actinidia arguta var. hypoleuca
ATCAAAATTTGGATTTCAAAAAGTTTATAAAATTCAAAATAAATGATTCAGATTTACTTAAATGTATGAATATTGAGATCTTGGGGTAGAGTCAAGATTTTCATATAGTGGAGGTGCATACCTAGCATGTGCACACACCTTTTTCTATTTGATAATTAAAAGAAATTATTAAAATGAATTGCTAATAAAAAGTGTTATTTATTGGTTATACATAATTTTGATTTAAAACAAACCTGACGAATTTTCAAATTTTGTACATAATACACACGGTAACTTCATTTATAATACTATTAAAAACACGATAACTTCATTTATAATACTATTAAAAAAGTTGGAGATCGTAATTTGTTGTTCACGTCTTTCACAGAGTTTGGTTCTTTTTAGATCAAGGGTTTAATGAGGAAGAAAAAATAAAGAAAAGACCAAAGTAAAAACTTTATGAGACTTAAGTCTGTTTAGTTCACTTTTCGAAATCAGTTTTGCAGCACAATTTTTTTGAAATCATTTTCGAAATAAAAAAAATATATTATTTTCATATCTCATTTAGTTTTTAGCGGACATGATTTTTTCGTCTTTGAAGATATATTTTTAATGCTTTCTAAAAAAATGTGTTCTTTTCTAAAAAGAATAGTTTTAAAAACCTTCATCCAAACAAATCTTTTGAAAATTATTCTGCAAAAATAATTTTAAAAACTGAACCAATTACAATGCCAGATTTACCCTCTAAAAACTCACTCACACCCACTGCTTGTGGTGGAAGTGAGAAGCAATATTACCTAAAGGAGAGGTGCAGATTTTGTTGATGGTGTCGTTGATGTCTTTAACGGTGGCTTTGTTTACGAACCAGTAGTCGCGTTTCGAGCGATGAACGCAGAGGAGAATCTTCCTCGTCTGGTCCGCGCAACCACCCGGCTCACAGTAGACCTTCGCATCGATTGCGTCCGGCTTTAGCACCCCTTCTTCGGTCAAGACGTACTCCGCCAAGCAAGTAGTGGTTTTCTGTTAAAACCACACAACTCATGAATGTGGATGCTATGTTTGAAGTTTCGACAAGATGGACTGTGGATACAATATAATTATACAATTTAATCGTCTGTATCATTCAGGGCCGTTACTGAGTTTTTTGAGGGTCTTGGGCCAAAAAAAATTTTGGATCCTAAAATTTGAGAATTTTTTGGGGATTTTAAATAAAAATGGGTAGCCTTAAAATGGGCCTAATTTGAGTTTTCAATGTTCCAAAATAAAAATGAGTAACTCTAAAATTTAAAATTTTTTGAGAATTTTGAGGGGTCTAAAATAAAAATGGGTCTAATTTGAGTTTCTAATGTTTCTAAATAAAAATGGGTAACCCTAAAATTTGAGAATTTTTTAATATTTTGAGGGGGTCTAAAATAAAAATATGCCTAATTTAAATTTTTAATATTCCAAAATAAAAATGGCTAGCCATAAAATTTAAGAATTTTGAGAGGGCTTAAAATAAAAATGAGTAGCCTTAAAATGGATCTAATTTGAGTTTTTAATGTTCCAAAATAAAATGAGTAGCCCTAAATTTTGAGAATTTTTGAATATGTTTGGGGGCCCTAAAATTTAAAAAAAAAATTGGGAGCCCTAGGCCCAGGGACGGGCCTGGTATCATTGATGCATAAGAGAAATTAGAATAGATTTCCTTATCTGACACCACGTTAAAAATGAATTTATTGGATTAGAGGTTAGGCGGAGTCAGAATTTTAATTTAGGAGTGACGAACGTATTTAGTAACACAAATTTTAAAAGAAGAGATGCAATACATCATGAGTTCCTACTTTACTAATCAACTAACGAAACTCAAAATATATTTACCGAAGGCTTGAATTACTATTTAAGCTTACGTAGTTATGCATAAATAATAATAAAATATTAGTATAATAAATAAATTTTTAAAAATCGTAAGGGTGGCTACCGCCAGGACTTATCTCTCCTATGTCCGTCTTCGTTAGAGGCCCTCACTTTTATTCAATTCACTACGCTCGTAGGAATGACAAAATGTAACTATGGATAAGAAATGTATTTGCCAAATTACCCATGGCCCTATCCAACCTTATATGTTATTAAGGTTGTTTTAAGTAAATTGACATTCTTATCCACTTTATAGTCTTTTTTTATACCGCATTTTATGTAGTGTATAAGGTATTTATCGTATAAAGTTGATATAGCTGACTTTCACATCAGCGTCATAGCATTGCCACGTGGGTACATATACGATACAAAAAAATCACGGATGAAAACCAAAACCTAAACTTGGTGAGAAAAAAGATGGGGTTATTATTTGGTGCAATAACACTACATACCTAAAAAAATTATTTGGAAAACTATCCAAAGAAAATATATTTATCATTTATGGACCAATTACATTAATTTTAAATTTTCACTATACACCTTACTTTTTTCGTAATTTTTAGAGAGAAATTTTAGCTAACTACCATTTTCGTTATTTGACGAGAGAGACAGAATAGATAGATAG
>BRYE01000023.1:4183398-4190898 GCA_030159115.1 Actinidia arguta var. hypoleuca
TGTGATATTATTTTAACGAGTTTCAAAAGAAGTAGCTATGCCACACAAGTTGGCAAATGAAAAAAAGGCTAAAAGCTGCATCACTCAAGCTGCTGAGTAGAAACACAGCTCTCAGGCACCGATTGGCAGTTAAATGTTTCTACAAAGGAAGGGCTGCTTCGATCTTTCCCCACGAATCAAGGCACTCCCTTTAAGCCTCGTCTTCATCTTCTCAACACCCTCCTTTGCCTCACCCAATTTCGACATCTTCACCGACCCATTAACCAGACCGCCCATGGCCTCAAATGGAGGAACCCACTTCCTCCTTATAATCTCGTTGCACATTTCCAAGGCCGAATCAAACTCTCCCTCTTCAACCATATACCTCATCAACGTATAATACGCAAAAGAAGGCAGCGAAACAGGGGCGGACCCACCCTTGATCGAGGGTAGGCGGCCGCCCTCCCTGAAATTTTGAAGAAAAAAAAATTAAATTGGTTAGGATAAAAAAAAATTAAATTTGTTTTAAAAAAATTTACTATTAATATATAAAATTTTGAATATTATCGTATTCATTGTATTATATTTATTATCTTATTTAGTGGCGGAGCCAAATGGTGATCAGAGTTGCCCCCTCAACTTTAATTTTTTTTTTTACCTAAGAATTTTTTATAATTTGTCCCTCAAAAATTATAAATGCCCCCTTAAAAAAATATAATTTGCCTCCTTGAAAATTTTTCTTAACTTTCCGCACACTCTGAAAAAAAATTCTGATCCGCCACTGCGGTGAGGCATACCCATCCCCCACCATTCTCTCCAAAACCACTTTTGACGATTCCAAATCCCCAACCTTGCAAAACCCAGCAATAAGAGAATTGTAACTTGCAGAATTCGGCTTCACACCCTTCTGAAGCATTTCATCGAACACCTTCGTGGCACAAACAATCTCCTTTCTTGCACAACTTCATGATCCTGTAATTGTAAGTAGTCAAATTCAGATCCAATCTCTTTTCAATCACAATCCGATCGAACCCACCTTCATCCGTATTCTTCCAATATGCTCCCAATAGTATGTTATACGAGTGAATATCTGGCAAAACTATAGCTTCATTTTCCATCTTGTTAACCAATTCCTGAGCCGAATCAACCCGATTATCCTCACAAAAGGCCTTCAAAACTAAGTTGTACGATTTCACACCCGGAGCCACACCGATCTTCGTCGGTATCGATGCAAAGAGTTCGTGAAATTCGTCATACATTTTTGTTGTCTAGATGAACAGAGAGAATCGCGCAGAGCGATTTCTCCGTTCGAGCGCAGTTGTGATTTTCTATTTGATTGAACGTTTGAACGGCGTGGTCCACCATGCCGGCGCTGGAATAGAGCATGACGATTCGGATCCAGAATCCTTCGGAGTGGAGGTGCGAGGAAGAGTCTGCGGTAGCGGCGATGGTGTGGTTGATGACTCGTTCGACGAAGGCGGCCGGAGAGGTGGAAGAGGGGGCGGTGGCAGCGAAAGCGGGCGGAGGCGGAGGAGGACTCGAAGATTCCGGCGAGTTTGAAGGGTCGGACTCGGACTCGGACTCGATGGCAGACTTGACGGAGCGGAATGGTGAGGAGAAGGGGATGATGGGGAGGAGAGGTTAGAGAAGAGAGAGAGAGAGTGCGGTAGGAGTGAGAGAGAAGGTGCCTGCTCTGGGTTCTGCAAAGTGCCGCCATTTTGGTTGAAGACTCTGAATAGGAATGCTTCTGAGTTCTGATGGGGGGATTCTGGTTGGGGTACTTCGCTAGGGTTTTAATTTTGTAAGTGCTGCGTCGCGTAAGGCGTTTTTGGAACTTTCATGTGTTCGGTTCTAATTTACGAAGACAAAAACCAAGGAGGGGGAAATTACAAATAAATTCCCAAGGTTTGACCTTGGGAACGAATTAAATTTTATAATTTTAATTATAACAAATTGAACTATAAAGTTTTAATCCGGTCACTATTAAAGTCTCTATGTACTTAGAGTTGACAAAAATAAAATTATTTTTATCTTAAAAAAATCATCTAAAATAGGTTGTATAGGTCTTTAGTGTTTTTTTTTTCAAATTAGATAATTTTTTTTATATTTTCGAACTTAAGAATCGAAAAAGTATAAAATTTTGATCAAACGGCGAAAAAAATTCACCAAAAACAAATAAACTCAAAAATCTAAGAAGAAAAAATATAAAAAATCAATAACCAAAACGGGGGCTTTTAGATGGAAAATGCTATAAGCACTTACAAGCAAGGACGAAGCCACCCTATGGCCATGGACCCCCCTCTCTCTTCTTCTATTTTTTGCATTTTTATTCCTATTTATATATAGAATTTACTGTCTTAGAATATATGTATGTATACTGGCTCCTTAAGGGTAATTGTCACAATGAAATGAATGTAAATAAATGAAGAAATAAAGTTAATTTTTAGACTTCAAACAATTCAACAGATTTAGCATGAGAGAAAAGTCATTTTAGTACACAATCTCTTTTTCTCTCTTTGTTTCTCATTTTCCAAAGTTGTCTTAGAAAAAAAGTTATTTTTTGTGTTGGTTTCTATTAGGATTTCAAATAGATAAAATTAATTTTGATTCAGGCATAATTTTGATTGAATTTTTTTTTCAGGCTGTAATTATTTATTACTTTTAAGTTTTAACTCTCTAGTTTCACTAGTTGATTTGGATACTGGTAAGAGGTAGTAACATATAAATTGCAAAATTTGTTATTTTGGAGAAGAATTAGTGAATACTCTACTTATAGGAGGTTGTGGCACGTTTAATTGAGTTGCGGATCTATCTTCGCAAATAATCCATGATTGCATTCCTAAAAATTCGCCCTCCTTACTACTAAATCCTAACTCAGTCCCTGCTTACAAGAGCTCCTATTAAATGTATTCTGAAAGAATGAAAAAAACAAACAAACTAACCATTGTATAGAAATGATGCGGAGCAGCTCAGTGGGTTAGACTTGATGTAATATCTATTGGGTCGTAAAGTATCTCCAACGCACAGGACAAAAAACGTGTGCTAAAGTGTACAAATAAATAAAAATGAATCCCAATTTTATGTGTTAAATATTGACTAATTTATAAAGTTATTGGTTGCTTCAATGGCCGAGCCCAATTTTATCCCACTATTTAGTCTTTTCTCTCTTCTCCTCTCTCAATCTCTCCGTCCCTTAATTTGTTAAGTCACTCTCTAAACTTAGTGAGTTAATAAAAACTAAAATTTGTTAAAATTAGAGCCCACTTTAGTTATTCGGGTAAAAAGTGAGAAAAAATGTGTTAATTTTACGTGTCATTTAACTAATAGAGCTAATAATATGTTTAATGAATCTATTAGAAATGCTCTTAAGTTTGTCTCCTGTACCATATATTTCCAGGTGAGCATAGGGGAAGAAAATAAATGGAAAGTATAAGAACCGGCTCTAAGCTCTATTTCCCATAAATTTTTGTAACAGTTTTGTTCCATTTTGGTTAAATATATATAATGAATAATGAAGTCCAAAACTTATCCTAAATAATGATTTTTTCCAAGTAAATAACTAATTTGTGGACTGACCCAAGATAACCGCGAATTGACACCTAATATGTGGTGAATTAAAAAATTCTGATTTTCAGCACGCATAACCCTAATATAAGAATTGTGGCATTCAACGAAATATAGTGTATTATTTCTCTCTCATAGACGCAGATCATGTGCGCCGAATTATGTAAATCCTTGTGTGATTCTCTCTTTAATGTATGCATGATTATGCTTCCGTTGTGTCCAATACTATGGACAAGTGAACTACTTGTACCTGGGACTAGTAACCGATTACATGTAAAAGTGATATAAAATAATGGATTTCGATAACAATTGCCATCCCAAAATTATTAAAAAAAAATCCTAATGGTATACAAAATTTACAAGATAATTTCTAAGTTAAACATATTACATTTCAAATTATAGCAGTTTACATCTTTATTGTAAGTTTAAGAAAGATCCGACAAAATTATTATCCCTAGCTCGGTTTCTAGGAATGGTCATAAATAATTCAATATTAAAAATATTAATGTAAAAAAGAAGAAGATATGTTACTTCAAATTTTTTGTTACAGGTCTTTCGTTCCATCAAAATTAAAACTCTCGATCTTTAAATGATGTCCGATCGAGCGGGTGAATATCATTGCAATGTTTTTAAATCATTTGTTGGGGAATTGTGTTTGTCATGGTTTGATGATTACTTATCCGAATGGAAGGATTTGGAATTTATTGATTCGAGCGCGATGAGATCTCATACGAATGATTGTCTGTTTAACGGTACGTACGATCCGTCTCTGAGTAATTATTCAGTGTTTTTAGACCAATACTTCTTTCGTGGCCGGTTTAACTATATATAAGATCGATAGCGATAACTTAAAATAAGGTCTATATATTATTTTATTTAAAATATATTTTATAGCCTTTTTAGATACAAAATTATTAATTCATTTTTTATATTTAGTATTGCTGACAACTTATTTCTAATTAATATTACAACTAACTCACTTAATTTTTCTCGTGATATTGTTGATTTTAAGTCGATTCTTATCAATTTTAATTTTGAAAAACTTTTTTCTGCTAAAGCAATTATTGTGCTGAATATTTTTGAGATTTGTCTTTATTGTTGAGCCTTTTAATTTTGTTTTAATTGTGGGTCTCTTTACCTAGCAAATTATATATAAAAAGAATTATTAACTTATATAACTCTAATGAAAATTTCGGACCCTTCCAAAATGGGGGGCCTAAAGTAAGGATGGCAATTCCCCCAAATTAACCGAGGCCCCGCCCCGCCCCGCCTTGTTTAGAGCGGGTATGGGCGAGGAATAAACGGGGGCGGAGCGGGGGTGGGAAAAAAATCAAAACCTGATTAATAATCGGGGCGGGGGCGGGTTTAGCCCCTCCACTCCGAACCCGCCCCGATTAACCCAATTATATATAAAAAATTAAAATTATTCTTATTTTTTTAAAAATATACCATAATATCTTTTATATATATATATATATCAATAATTATATAAAATATATATATATATAATTAAAAAAATTATTAAACAGGGCGGGGCGGGGCAGGGCAGGGCAGGGCGGGGGGAAAGTTTTCATAAATGGGGCGGGGGTGGGGGAGGAAGTCCCAACCCGTTTATTAATCGGGGCGGGGGTGGGGGAGGAATTTCTTAATCGGGGCGAGGGTGGGAGAGGCTGAACCCGCCCCGAACCCGCCCCGTTGCCATCCCTAGCCTAAAGTGATGATTTGTCAAACTTGGTTAAGCAACCACTAGCTCCCCTTCTCATATATAGTGGGTCCCATTATATTTAATATGTATGGAACCCATATTTTATGTAAGAGGAGGAACATAAAATATTTTAATACATTTTTGCTCATTTAAATATTTTTTTAATTATACTTTATTTTTTATTTTTATTATGATAAATTTATCCAAATACTCACTTTTACTCAAATATTTTTACTACATAAAATGACATTTGAGTAAATTTTTCATAATAAAGATAAAAAAAATATATAGTGCAATTGGAGAAAAGATGAGTGTATAAATCATTAGCCTTTTTTTCAAGACATATAATAAATTAAAGAGGGCTAACTATATATCACTATTTTATTTCACTGCATATGAGAAAGATAATTCAACTTGATTATGTATTCAAATTATTTTTTTAAAATAATTAATCAATTACAAGCATTTAAGTAGACAATGACATAAAACGGTGATAAAAACTTGATGTGGCCAAACACGTGCAAATAGATAAGGGATGAGGTTTAAACACAAAATCTATTACACGTGTTGTGATAGAAAATTAGAGTGAGCAACTAACAGTCAAATTGCTCTCTCATCTGGACCTCGGCGACCACTCGGACGATCTGCACAGACGAACAAACGTAACCGGCCGGGGCGAGGCCGCTCAAAACTCCTCCGGCGTAAAAATCAAATCAAGGTGAATATATGCTAGGCAATGTGAAGACAAAGCTATAAATGTGTGCATGTAAAAGTTAAATCGTACCTCATTAAGGTGAGAGAGCAGCCTTTTATAGATAGAGAATGGTGGGCTGTGTCAGTGAATCACGACGAGATCCCCGGAAGGATATGTATGGAAGGATATTCCAACAATATCGGAGATAGAATAGGAAGTCGTCATATGAAGAACATTCCGTTATTATAGGGGGCGTGATGAAGATTCCCATGGAGATTGGTTCCTTATGGAGATAGAGTCCTCATGGAGATGATCTCTAATCTAGCGATGTAATCAACCTTGCCCCCTGGCGAGATGACGAACACTGACGAACTCCCAATCGAAATTATCAATTGGTACGATGACATTTTTGGCGACCAAGTTTGGCATCGAGGCGATGTAGCCCTATTAAGCGATGTTCCTCACGTCCATTATAGATGATGAATTTACCCCCACATCAACACGATACAGTGATATCATGTCATTATAGTCATGATCGATGTATTGATCCATGTGATAGGCTAGGGCAAGTTTCCATGCTAGCACGAAATTAGGTATAATGAACACGATAGTGATTAATACATCTAACATTTTAAGCTATTAAAATGAAATCAAGATAATTTATCCTTTACATCGTCAAACATATACATGGAGAGAAAAAACTGAACGGCTTAATGCTTACATGCAGAAATATATCTTTGTTTTATCACACTAACTAATGAGAAATATTGTCCATTTCAATATTTTTGTAATTAGAAAAAGGCTGTAATAATTGACAATATGTTCAATCAACAACTTGAAATGAACACAATAGGGGGTTGTTAATCATCTAGCAAGGAATATTCCGTAATTTTTCCCCATAATATATTAGGTTAGGCAAATAGGTTTAATTTTATAATTGACTATTAAATCATAATCTATTTTAATGAAGTTCTTTATTTTTTATAAAAAAAATTATAATTTTTTTTATAGGCCACACCGCCACACCATCCATTTAGCCTCGATCAGCGTTCAATCCCCATTGTCACTAACGCCAACTCAGTGCCAAATTTGCCACTAGCTACTCTGCTCCGTTCACTTATTGTCTTTTATCTCCCTTGTTTTTTATATTTTAGGTCTTAAAATGGAGTGATGTGGGAAAAATATTCATCTGTCGATATTCTAAGGCAGACACATCGCTGAAAGATCACATCGCCGTAGCACTAACATAGTCTTGGTCGCCCATCACATTATCATGAATGGACTACCTTGCCGATGTGTACAAGCCTTTCTCCAGCTCGCCTTTAGGCGAGGTTGTCTATGTCGCCAAACCAAAGACTATCTCTAGGAGGGCTCTATCTCCACAAGGATTTCGCCTCTACAAGAAAACTCTCTCCATCACAACTCTTACAATTGCGGATTGCTCTCCACATAGTAACTTCCTATTATCACTCTGGTATCTCCGGAATATACTTCCATAGTTGGCCGTCCGAAGATCACGCTGTACTTTTCTTACACGACTCTTCCTTCTCCAACTATA
>BRYE01000023.1:4200898-4208398 GCA_030159115.1 Actinidia arguta var. hypoleuca
TAGGTGGCGGCGCAGCCTCTCCATGGCCAATTTATCTTCGCCGCTCAACTTTAGATTGCTTTATTTTTTTTCGAGATTGACAAACGGCGATTTTTGGTTTGGATAAATTAGATCTTATTTAGAGTGGGATTTTGAGGCAAAAAGGAAATTGTTGGAAGGATTCCAAACGAGAGAGAGAGAGAGAGAGAAACAAGGAAAAGGAAACTAGTTGGTGAAAAAGGATAAGGAAGAGAATGAATAAAGGACCAGTTGGAACTTGGGTTTGGCCTCTTACCGTAAATTGGGACCATATATGGAATGGAAACTAAGAATATCAAAACTGGTCCTCTCTAGCCAAATTGATTTCTCCTCCTAGAGAGAAAGAGAGAGATTTGGCTTACCTGAGCTCCATATTTCTAAAAAAAATTGGTGGTATGTGCATGGAAAAAGAGTAGGGGAAGGGTTTAGTGTATTGGAAGTGAGGTTCATACATTAAGAAGAGGAGAGAGAAAGAAGATCGAACAAACTGACAAAGAAGATATATTTTTTGGTAGGCAGTTGGGGAGAGAGAGAGAGAGAGAGAGAGAGAGAGAGAGAGAGTTTGGTGACCTTTCAATTTCTCAATTATTTGGCTAGAGATAAAACCACACGAGACATAGCTGTAGCTGGTGAAACAACACTAATTTTGATTAGGAAATAGGACGACAGGTGGGGGAAATTGCTTTCAAGTCAGCTACACTAATCTCTCCATAATTTTTTTAGATCCCATTTGACGGGAAAGAAAAATCACTATAACCGTTAGACTATATTATCGTTATTACGTGACATCATAATTTAATTATAAATTATTTTTTTTAAAAATATAATTATATTTATTCATTTAAAATTTTTTATTTTATTTATAAATATATTATTAGTTAGTGATACTAAGTATGTAATATAATTGTTGTATTGAATAGTTCTCATTTGACCTAGATTCTTTAGATTGTGTTTTGCTTTGAAAAAATCAATTTTTCTGGGTGTATTTGGCTTAGGTTTCTCAAATGTCAAGTGATATTTTAGTCTAGTTTAATTGTGCTTGTTTGGCTAGACTTTATTTGTTAGTTGTTGCTTTCCTCTTGAAGTTGTATATTAAAATTAAATTAAAATTATGAGGTTCTAATTATTCAAATTAAAATTATAAGGACCAAAATGACACTTTAATAAAATTATAGGTACTAATTATGAAATATACCCTTAAAAAAACAGACGTTATATTTTACTTTTCATATTTTACCCAAAACTTAAAAATAAATAAATTTTTTTTTTGCTAGGATAAACGGGGCCTTAATGTTGACAGCGATTCAACTAAGGTAGGAGAAAAATTAAATAAATATTATGTCATCACAAAAGCACGATATTACTCGCCAATAATAAATATAACGAACATCAATATAGAGACGTAATAATAGTTATTGAACTGAATTAAACCTCATGATTATATTTAACGAAGATGACATGGTGTCATTATCTAGCTTACTCTTTTTTTTCCTTTTCCTTTTTTTTGGGAAAATAGCTTATTGCATCTTTAGATCCTTATATATTAGCATATGCTTTTATTAGGATAATGGTCAAGATTTGTTTTGTGGGAGCAATACATTACCTAAAATTATACACAGATTTCTTAAGGTTGTATTTGGTGAGAGAAAAGAAAACATAAAAAAAAGTTAGAGATTGAAAATGAATTGAGAAAAAATAAAATAGAAATGAAAAGGTTTCGATCTCTAACCTTTTCATTTCCTTTTTCGTTGTCTTCACCAAATTATTCATCAAAACACGGACTAATGGATAATCAAAAGAAGTAAACATATTGAAGTTATGATAAAAAAAAAAGAACGAATTTTTTTTTAAAATATTGATATAAGTTATCAAACATTAGGAAGGGTTTTAAATAACTAAGCTCATAAAAAAAAAGTATTAAGGGATGTTTGGTAACTGTTTAATTTTTATTTTTATTTTTGGTATAAATAAAAATTTATTTGTGTTGTTATTTATAAATAAAAATAAGACAAAATTACTACCACTATTTCTTAAAATAGTGAAGAAAAAAAAAAGTTTTTGCATTATTTTCAAAACTCACTTTCAGCTACGGTATTGTTCACGCATCTCCGTCTCCACCACCACCGTCACCACCATGGTGTAATTATGATGCATCAAGCATCATTTAAATATATGTTTTGTAACTTAATTACTGTTTATTGGGTTATGATTAGCATTCTCTTTAAACTAAATATAATACGGACTATTGATAATGATGGTCACTACATGTATAAAAATAATAATTAATTAATTACCCAAAAAAACAATAAATAAAAGATTAAAAACAAAACACTCATGATTTCTGAAAGACATGTGAAGGCACAGCTACACTGATTGTGGCCTAACAAATGCTGTCTCATCATACATTAGACTAATTTAAACACATTGGGCCCACAAATATCAAGTCCGGATCCTGCTTGTGGGCCCTCCGAATCCCTCCCATGGGCCCTGGCCCGGTTCTGAATTGTACATATTTACATATTTCTTAGCATCTTTGAAAATCAACCTTTACGATTTGAGGAAAAAAAATAGTTAATTGGGACTCACATTTATGTAAATAATTAAATTAATCGGTCACGTTGTAAAAATAAATGATCTACTTGTCATTCATTGTTATTCAGGAGGGTGGCTACGATTTTTCGATCAACTTGTTTTTACATAAATGATTTCCTAAATATGCTTTATGAGATAAACGGTTTGAATTACTGTGTTGAACTTGGGTGAGCTCATAACAGGCCCACTTTATAGTATATGTTTCTCTTCGGTCCATTTGGATAAGTCTTGTCCTAGCCAGTCAAAATGAGGATCCGATCCTAATTTTATTTTGTTAGCCTCTTTGCGTAGATCATCTATGAGCAAAATCAAAACGATAATAATAATCACATGATTTCATCGTATTCGTATTAAATCTAATGGATGATAAGTCTAAATACAATGAAATCAAGTGGCTATGATTATGCAATTTATTTACTTATTTTCATTGATTGTTGGTGTCCTACAATTCGAAAAGATCGACCACACCCGATGAGCCCTTGATGAGGCCACGGGCCCGGACAACATCTAGACATATTTTAGATATTTATTATAGTTAAATTTATATTAAAAGCTAATTATTTAAAATTATAAATTAAAAAGTACCAGAATAAAACTTATCATCAATTAATTTTTCAAGTCATTTTTAACACAAAAGTAAAACACAGAAGCTATAACAAATATCCAATACAACTTTCCAAGACGAAAAAGAAGAATTACATCAAACCCATCAATGTGAAGAGAGAATCTTTGCCTTTTATTAAAGGATAATGATTTATATACTCCATATTTGACCAAATGCACTTTTTATTTTTTGTTTTTATTATAATTTTTTTTAATAAATACCTAAATTATTCCTTGAAGGAGAAGAAGAAGAAGTACAAGTATAATGGTATGGTGAGAGACAATTTTGGTAATGGCAAAAGTGTGAAGAATTTTATTATAATTTTGCATAATAAAAATAAGAAAAAATTACAAAGATCTCTCTTGAGGTTTTCTATTAATGCAGATCCCTTCTAATGTTTAAGAAATTATACTGACCTCCACTGGAAATGGTTGTCTCTTAACATAGTTAACAAATATATTAAAATTATACTAATACCCTTGTTGATGATTTCGGGGTTAATTTGGGGTTGTTGATTTAATGTTTGAATTGTTTGTGATTTGGGGGTTGATTTTGGGCTTATTAACATGTACATTCTATATATATATATATATATATATATATATATATATATATATATATATATATATATATATATATATATATATATATATACACACACATTTGAGAAATGAGTTTGCTAATTTGGAGTTTGATTTTTGGGTTGATCTGGAGATTGATTTGGGTTTGATGATTTGGGGGGTTTAATTTTAGTGTTGTTAATTTTGGATTTGATTTGGTTTTAATTTTGAATTTGTTAACATGGTACAATGTATATATGTGTGTGTAGATAGGGGAGAGAGGTTGTGTTAATGATGGTAGTAACACCATAGGGTTAAAATAGGAATTAATTAAGTTTTGGTGGCTGACATCATATTTTTCCATTGACTGTTAAGTCAACTAACGGAAGAAAAAAATTGTAATGAAACTCTAAACTTTACGAGAAGTGATTGTAATTTTCAAAACACAAGAGAAAAATCTGTATTAAAATAAAATATTAGAAGAGGTTATTATAATTTGCGCTAAAAATAAATAGTGAAGTGTATTTAATCAAAAGAGGATTGTACGAATCATTACACTTATTCAAAGGGAAATGACAACCAATGGTATTTTTTTCAAATTTTCAATAATACCATTATGATTTGTGAACCCTTACATATGCAAGAGGTTGGGTGATTCTTGTCCTCTATTGGTACTTGTAGATCCATTCATGGGGTACAAGAAGGGTATCCTTTTGCTGCTCAAACCAGAACAGCAGCATAACATCATTTGGGAACAAGCCATAACTTGTCTGACCACTAAGCCAATACCACCAAAAATGGGGTAATGACTTGTACTTTAAAGAAAATTGCTCCATTGCCCCAACATTATTTGTACAAAAACTTGATATGATTTTTCTACTTGTAAAGTGTTATTACTTCTCTCCTGTTACGATCGTACGTATTAATGACTTATTTATAAGCAAAGGCCATGTGAAGCTATCTAGGTCATTGTCTTATATACAAGGTTCTAAAATCCTTGAAAGAGTAGATTGGAGGGTTGAATTGCTTGCTTTTGCTTGTAGAGAATGGCGGGATTTACAACGGCGCGATTCGGGAATTATTCTCCTTGATTGTTGCTTATCTTTCAATGGATCTATTGTATTTCAGAAAGTAAATTTAAGTTCAATCAATGACTTCATTTAGACATTTGAATTATTTGTCTCTTCTTTTGGGCCCATTTTTGTTTTTTGTCTTCGTGATTTTTTCAATCTTTTGTGTGTTCTATTCAAGTGATTTTTCCAAATACCTAGGCCGACTAACCATGTCGAATGGCCTATGTAAGTTGATGACACCGAGCGATCTTGCACCAACTGATTAGGTGTGTACTAAGTAATATCTTGTACACCGCTTAGTCAATATCCATCGAATTCCAACCCCACATTATTCTATAAATCTAAGCACCAAATGATCCAATCCGCAAGCAATATTTGAAAAATGAAAAGGGTTTTGGGTACTTTTAAAAATCCGAGAAGATGGTCAGATTGCGTTGATTTATTCAAATAACTCTCTAAAATATGTTAATTGGTTATTGATGCAAAAATACCGCAGTTAAAAGTAGTCAAAAGCTATGTTTGGATTTAGAACGTTTACTCCTTTTTTCTAGGGGTTTCAAATTCTCATATTTCGCAACTAAACCCAAAAACTCTCCTAAATCTTTGCTCATTTTCCCCACAATTTCCAAAACCCTGATCGATTAGTTGCAATACAAAACCGGTCGTCTCTCCGCCACGAGCCACCAGTCGTCGGCCATCACCGCCATTCATTTGGGTTGAAAAGAAATTATTAAAAATATCATATAATTCCAATTCCCAATGGAAAAACCAGACCCATCAAACCCTAACCCTAATTCCATTATTCCTGATAATGATTCTGATAATAGTAATGATGATGTGAGTCCAATTTCATCTCAACAGGCCTCCAACGACCCATCGCCGACGCCGGTGAAGATTCCAGAGTTTCTCGACGACTCCGACTTCGTATTCAAGGGGCGATACCACCGTCGGGTCCACTCCGACGGCGATTTCCAGAGCAGCGGCGGAGAGCTCTCCGGCTATCATTTCAACGGCTCCTCCTCCGACACCGACGACCTCGTGTACGAATTCCTCGAACTCGACGAGGACAACGGCTACGACGGCGATTGTGTGGATCCCAACGGCTGCGACAGAGACGGTGACGGTGACGGCGGCGATGGTGAATGGAAGAAGAGTATGAGGTGTCGACAGCGGGGATTGCGTGGTCATGAGGCGAGGAAGGCGTTGCCAACTCAGAAATTGGCTGAGATTTGGAGCGTAGACCCCAAGCGCGCTAAGAGGTAGTACAAATTATATTTTCTTTTCTCCTTTCTCCTTTCTTTTTTTTAGAATCTTTTCCTTTCTTTCTGTTTTAGAATCTTTGCTGCCTCGACTTTGATATCTTGTTTGTCTTTTGGTAATTTTTGGGTAAATTACACTGATCTCCCCTGAGATTCTGGGGTTAATATACAAAATACCCTGATATTTGAAAAATTACAATAACCTCCCCTAATGTTTGAAACTTGTAACAGATACTCTTTCTGTACACAAAATTAACTTGTACAATGACCTCCACGAGCCCATTTTTTGATTATCTCTCTACACAAACTCTCTCTCTATCTATTATTCTCACTCATATTCACATTTCTCTCAAAATAGCAAGTAGCAACAACTCCAACACTCACCAAGCCCAACATTTTGGAGATGTTTTCTGTTATTGTGGAAGGAGAAAGAAGATTTCGTGTTTAAATTTTAAAGTATAATTTTTTTTTTTATATTGTTTATGTAAATTTGAAATATTTCTTTGTCTAAATAGTGACCCCTAAAAAATAGGCTTAATTATCTAGACACTCATTAGAAAGAATTATTTCAAATTTACATAAACAACATAATAAATTTTCATACTTTAAAATTTAAACACCCAATAAATCTTCTTCACGTGGAGTTCTCTTTCCACACTAACAGAAAACATCTTCGAAATGAAAAAAAAATAAAAAATTACTTCTTAGCTTGATCTTGTGTTGGGATGGCTAATGGAGTGATGAGTAAAATAGAAGAAAACAAGTAAAAACGATAAATTTAATTATCATTTTCCTTTCCCCCAAAATCTTGGAACTCAGGGAGGAAAAGGCATATATATACTTGTAACTCAGTGCCTTGTCTGATTTAATTTTTTTTTTTATCTTTTAGTTATTTTAATTTTCAAGTCTTTTCGTCTTTAATAAAAAAATTACTATTTTATATTTTTCAAGTTCTCTATTTAGATTTGAAGGGAGAAGGAATAGGGTAAGTGTTGAGATTTATCATTTATGGCAAGTATTTCTGTTTTCGGCTTTCATTAATCTTTCCAAACAAGAGGGAAAGATCATCCACGAGAAGAAAAGACATGCACGTCGTTTCATTGCAGTTCTTCCCCCTCTACTTTCCAAATCCATTTTATGTGCTAAACATGTTTTGATTATTTTCACAAAGGGGCCTAAACACCCATAAAAATGTATTTTTACAAGTCATGTCACCATCTTGATTTCAAACCCTTTAGGAGATTATGCTAACATGTTGTGTTATCAACATCACAGGATTTTGTTGAATAGGCAGTATGCTGCTCGCTCAAAAGATAGGAAGCATCGCTACTTAACAGAACTTGAGCGATATCTCCAGTCCCTTCAATCCAAAGCAACCAATCTCTCTGCACAAA
>BRYE01000023.1:4275898-4278398 GCA_030159115.1 Actinidia arguta var. hypoleuca
TCATGCTTGCAATGACAAGATTAAGTTTGATATAATTCTCACCAACTTTGGCTTAACTAATTGAGAGATTTGAAATCATTAATTGTTATATATATGGTTGGTTAAGAACATAATTATATATATAGTGTTATATATATATATATATATATATATATATATATATATATATATATAAAACACTGTATTGACCGGACTATCAGGACCTTAGCAACCAAGCTATGTAGGAGAAGGCCGAACCTTGATGAACTATAGCTGAATATAATACAATTAATCTCCAAGTGTATTCTATAAATTACACTTTACACCCTTGTATTTTTACTAATATCTTATTTTGCACTCTTCGCTCTGGTCAATTGTCAATGTGCTTGTTCAATTAAGTGACGAAAAGAGGCCATATAACCTCACTAAAAGAGGTCAAGTGGCCGTTAATTGAACGGCTAATAAATAGAATGGCCACATCAATAGTCAATCTAAAGTGGGAGAGGTTAACTGCTATAACTGAAAATTAATGGTGCAAAATGAGATTTTATCAACACCTTAAATGTTAACGGCTAAAAAACCTAATCCTTTTCACTTTTATGTAAAAATATGAAAAATGAGATAAAAATATATCTATTTTTTTAGCCATAAATAGTAAAAAATCACTGATAACTATTTTGAGTTTACTAAAAAAATTAAGCCAAAGAGACCCTGAAAATCAGGCTAAAAATTCTTCGGTCCATAAAAACTCCAAGCTAAACAGGCAAATTTTTTGTTAAAATATATATAAAAAATATAGATCAAACATAGCCTTAACTTATATCTATACAATAATTAGAACGCTATCAAGTAAACAAGTGAGAATTATATATGTAGCATGCTACGAGGGATACGACTTTTGGAAGAAATGATGTGGAAAAAGAGAAAGGGTTTGATTTTTACACTCACTTTTTTTTAATTGCATTGAATTTTTTTATCTTTATTAAAATGAATTTATTTAAATTATCATTAAACTTTCACCCGAATGTCTCATACACATCTGTCCTTTAAAAATATCAATTAAATTACTGATTTTTTAAAATATTCATCAATTCGCCTTCTGAAGTCAATGTTTTAGAGAAAAAAAATGGTCATTCCCTCTCAATCGCCAAGACATTATAGGTTTACTAACCAATTTGGTGCAAAATCTTAATAATTTATAATATTTTAACCATAATTTTACTAATTTATTGGTGATTAAAGAGAGAAAAACCGTAATTGGATGCTCTAATCTTTTTTTTCTTCTTTTTTTTTTTCTAATTAATTTTGTATATATACAACCCACACGTGCGAAATGAAACCAATTTCTTTCAAAATTTTAATGTGGATGGGCTGGGCAGAGTCGACCCTGAGATTTTAGGGGCCTCAATCGAAATTCGGAGATGAGGCCCTCTATTTAGTGGTAGTGTAAAATTTTTTTTTTGGGTACTACCGGTAGTAGTTTTTAGACTACCGGTAATGATAATTTTTTTTTTTCTGTTGGGGCCCAAAAAATTGAGCTTTTGAGGGGAGCCTAAAGACTGGGCTGAATTGGCTTCAGCCCAGGGCCGGCTCTAGGGCTGGGCCATAAAATCTACTACGTAGGTAACTTCCGTCATTAATTTGACAGAGTTAACATCGAGGAGTCGAATTGAAAAATATTTTAAAAAGTCTGGAATTTAATTGATATTTTTCAAAAAAATAAGTATTTGAGACATTTAGATAAAATTTTAGAGGGATTTTGATTTTTTCCCTAAATAATTCCGCTTTTCAAAGAATCTTCTACGAGAGGACTCCGTCAATGCGGCAGCGATCCTCTACCATTCGTTTTGACTTCCTCGAAGGAAAAGGAAATATTTAAATAAAATAGAAATAAAATGTTTATTATATATTCATTTTCTATGAGTGGTCAAGCAATGAAATGGATTTTTAATTTTGAAAAACAAAATTATGGAAAATGATATTTTTTTTAAAAAAAAAATTTACATAAAACACCACAAGAATGATGTGGTGATGATATTTTGATAAATAAAAATTATCCTTATAAGAGTTTTGTTAGAAATTGAAAAGCTTCTATTTTGTAATATCATTATGTACAAAAAAATTGTATAGATAATCTGTTTTATGTCATTACTCAAAAATTATTTATTTTTTAAAAAAAATTATAAAAATACATTTTGTGCACTGTATTGACAGTACATATTCACATGGTGTAGAGCCCATAGAAATAGAAGTCCCACCACAAGTGAATACACTTTATTTATGCATTGTACAAAATGTACCACTACACAATCACTCATTTATAGATTGATGAGAAAAATTAAAAACAATAACCTCTAAACTCTAAGTTATCAAAAAACTCATTTAAATTCACAGTTTAAATTTTTATCAAACAGCTTTTCAACTTAAAATATTCAACATTCATTTTTCATTATATTTCCAATTTTTAGTTTTTCGATTTCACCAAACAAACACCTTTAGCCACTAAACGATCCCACTTAAT
>BRYE01000023.1:4340898-4343398 GCA_030159115.1 Actinidia arguta var. hypoleuca
ACTTAATCTTAGCTGGCATTCCCCTAATGATGCATAGAGGACGCGAGCCCGACCCACACAATCAAACCAAAAAAGAATTCTCATACCTTAAGCGAGAATCATACTACTGTACCAAACACTCATTTATTTTTAAAAATATTAAATTTTAATAATAAATACATACATATGAAAAATAAAAAATAACTTCTTCCTCTTTTAAGAATCGAACTCACTCTTAAAACGAGAATCATATCACTAGACCAAACACGTATCTCAAAATATTAGATTTTATTAATAAATACATATATACATGTGAAAAATAAAAAATAACTTATTCCTCTTAGAAGAATCAATCTCGCGATCTCTCGCACCTGAAGCAAGAATTATACCGCTAAACCAAAAATATCTAAAAATATTAAATTTTAATAATAAAAACACACATAAACGGATTGATTCGGACCGATCTTGTTAGTTCGGGTTCAGTTTACTTATTGGGTGGGCCAATTTTACGGGCCGAGTTGGGCATTAATTTTTTTATTTTGGGTTTGACCAAGCCCGACGTTCCATCTGCGAGGGTTGGGCTCAACCCGGACCTAGCCTGCCTAGGTCTGTGATCAAATCGGATCGAGCAAGTTCAATCTGACCCAATTTGCACATCCTATGATATAGGATAGGCAAGAATTAACGAACCCTAACAAAAGATCTAAGGAATACAAATGTAGAAAACAAACTATCGTGGGATATGTGGATGAAAAATACAAGTAAAATCGGAAATGCCCTATAAATACAATATATAACTAAGATTATATATCTGTAAAAATGACCTAAATACCCTTAGAAAATAAGTAAAATCCACGAATTACATGCATTGGTAAGCAATATTATCAAGTTCTACAAAATTCTTTTTTTTAAATTACATTTTAATTTTGCAAAAACAGTAAAGAAAACTTTATGATCCAAACACTGAAAAAGTGTACTAATTAGGTATGTGAATTGAAGGTGGAACTGAAACTAGACAGGCTTTTTACACAGAGAGACATTTATCAATGAATTAGCTGCACAAGTGATCGAGTCTGAGATCAGATCAGGTATCAATGGAGGCAGCCTAGTTATGCCCTTTTTGCGCTCTCTCTATCTTCTCACTTCAATTGTCAATGTTGGCTCTCTTCTAGCTCTGTTCAGAAATGCCTCTCTCTCTCTCTCTCTCTCTCTCTCTCTATATATATATATATATATATATATATATATATATATTGTGCTATATCATGTTTCTTTTTTATAAATAAGATTAACATATCAAAATTTTAAATTTATTTAAGATTTGCTCAAATAAATGTGTCGTGTCATGCCGTGTTATGCACATGCCCCTATTAGGTCGAATCGGAATTTTAATGTGTCATGTTTGTCTCAGCTTGTCCGTTTGACACCTCTCCACACAACTATGACACAAAATATAAAAATGAGTTTTTGAGAATTATTTATTTATTCAATGTTTTTTGGTCAGATTTTTTTTCATGAAAAAATAAAATTAAATAAAGAATCCAAACTGAATCCTCTCAATGAATTAAATTGGATTTTAGTTGCTTTTTAAAAAAAAAAAAAGAAAATAACTTTTTCTATTCATCTAGTAAAGACAGACCAAAAACATAAAAAAATAAAAAAGAAGAAAATCAAAAATTAAAATAAATCCACTAAAAATAAAAATAATACAAAAAATTATATTTTATCCGAAACTGAGCCTATTAATCGTTAAACTTTGAACGTTTTGACGACCATTGTGACATAATGTAAAATTTCGAGGATATTTCAATTCAATGACACCCCTCAAATTGTTTGGAAAAATAAGCTGGTGTTAATTTTATTACTGTTTTTTAATGTGGAATTTAGTTGAGCGTCCCTATTCTTTGTGGGCAAGTGTTTCGGGTATTTTCCTTAAAGGATACTACATAAACATAATTTCATATAGTTTAACTATTTCATTTCCATTTTTTTGGAGGATCTTGTTCCATTAGTCCATCAGGCCAATGGATGTTTAGGTTCTATGGGTACAGGAATTTCCAGGCCCATTGGGCTCATATCCAATTATATAATCGGTTCATATGGTACCGATTAACAAGCAGATCATTTAATATAAAAAAATAATCAAGAAATCAGACTGCTACAGTCACACACAATCAGATCCAGAAAATCTGTGGTGTGATGAGCCACCACAATGTTGAGTCCAACCTACTTGGATGAGTTTAAGTCCACTTAGATGAGTTTAGACTCAGTAGTCAAGTTCAAAACCGGTTAGGGCTCACATGGAGTGTTAGTAAAACTCTCGAGTTATCTAAAATTTTTTAGATGAATTATATTTTATTGTTTCCTAGTTAAAATATGATAACAATTATGTTTCACATTGAAAGTCTACCACTTCCTTCTCTTGGTTTATAAAACGAAGGGCAAGGTGTTGAGATTTTGTGTGCAGTGGGATGAGAGCAGTATGCTGTGAGTTGAGAGTGAGATGCAAGCCAGAGAGATC
>BRYE01000023.1:4360898-4370898 GCA_030159115.1 Actinidia arguta var. hypoleuca
TTGGTCATGGACTGGTCATCGGGACCATCTCGGTGTGAGGGAGATGAGTAACTAGGACAAATTGTTGGCATTTATCATATTTTCTTGTGTATGTCGCCGCATCTTGTTCCATTTGTGGCTAGAAATGACCTTGGTGAACTATTTTTCTCACTGGTGATCTCGCCTCTGAATGATTTCCATAGATAACTTCGTGAATTTCTCTCAGCACGTATTCCCTTTCATTAAGTCGGAGACACCTTAGGCGAGGCCCTAAAAAAGATCTTTTATATAATGTTCCATGGAGGAGGCAAAAACTCGCAGATCTGTATTGGATCCGGCGAGCTTGGAGTTTGTCTTATGGTAGCGTGTTATTCTGAAGATATGCAATAATGTCATTCATCCATGTCGGGCCAGCTTCCGTCTGACAGACTAATCTAGCGACCTCAATGCTTGGGTTTAGTAAAAACTCTAGGGGTATACTCCTGTCTGAGACAAAATCAAAGGTTGAGGCGAGGTTGGCTAGAGCGTCGTCTTTTTATTATCTTCTCTGGGAATTTGACGAATTTTAAAGTCTTTTATCTTCTTGGACATATTCTTCACTTCATCTAAGTAAGCCAACATCCTTGTATCTTTGGAGAGGTAGTCCCATTGGACTTGGTTTACCACAAGTTGAGAATCACTGAAGGCATCCAGAGAATCTATTCCCAGTTCCTTGCTACTCTCAGTCTGGCAAGGATAGCCTCATATTTGGCTTCATTGTTGATGGCTTTAAACCCCATACGAATGACGTACTCCATCTGCTCGCCTGAAAGAGTTTGGAGGACCAACCCTGCGCCATAGCCATGCTGGTTTGATGACCCGTCTATGAACAACTTCCATATGGCGAGGTCTTCATCGGCATTCTGTCTTGGGTGCTCCACTTCGGGTAGATATTTTTTAGGTTCTGGAGTGATGTCATATATGAATTCAGCCACAAAATCAGCCAAGACTTAAGCCTTGAACGCCATTCTTGGTCTGTAATTAATATGGAACTCTCTCAGCTCAATGGACAATTTGAGGAGCTTTCTAGAGGTGTTAGGCCGCTGGAGAATTTGCTTCAAGAGTTAGTCAGTCAACACGGCAATAGGATGCGCTTGAAAATAGTGACAAAGTTTTCTAGTGGCAATCAAGAGGGCATAGGCAAGCTTTTCAATTTTTAAGTACCTAGTCTTGGCTCCCATGAGGACTTTGCTGACATAATATACTGATTTTTATATTTTGTCATCTTCTTGGATAAGCACTGCACTTATTGTTGTTGGCAAAATAAAAAGGTATATGATGAGTTTCTCGCCCGTAATGGGAACTGTAAGCAAATGAGGCGAATCGACATACCCCTTCAACTGTTGGAATGCTGCCTCAGATTCATCATTCCACTGAAAAACTTAATTTTTTCTCAAGATCATGAAGCATGGGAGGCATTTGTCAGCTGATTTGGAGACAAATCTATTAAGGACAACTACTTGACTTCACCGACCTCAACAAGGCATATCCAAAAGATAGTTTTTCTTTACCAAAGATTGACCTGATAGTTGATACCACCTCCAAACATAAGCTTCTTAGCTTTATGGACGTCTTCTCTGGATACCACCAAATCAATACACATCTGTCCAACATGGAAAAAACTTCTTTTATTACTGAGAGAGGGCTATACTGCAACAAAGTTATGCCGTTTGGTTTAAAAAATACGGGGGCGACGTACCAAAAATTGGTGAACAAAATATTCAGAGAGCTGATTGAGAAGACTATGGAAGTGTACAAAAATGATATACTCGTCAAAAGCCTCAAGGCTGCAGAGCACATCGCCCACCTAGAGGAGGCATTCGACATCCTACAGAAGCACCGAATGATACTAAATCCTTCCATGTGCATGGACACACTCTCTCTCTCTCTCTCTCGACTTGCACTCTCTAAGACCAGAACTAAAAAACATTTCTATTGGACTCTTTTTTTTCGATCATTAACTTGATTGTTGGAGAACCATCACCGAAACAACTCCGGACGGTTCTTTTCACTGTTGTCTTGTAAGCTCAGCCGAACAACGTTCATCCATTGAAAATCGCTTGTTAGCCACCACTAATATCTACGTTCGATTTTTTTTCATCTCTACTCCCCCACAATCTCTAAGAAGTGTTATTTTGTAAAGCATTTTCAATTTTTCACTCTCAAAATTTTACTTTATTTCTGCCTAAAATCACAGCGGTTTCATGTGGTGGCGGTTTATTTTCTCTCCTTTTTTTTGTCTCTATGACAATTTTACCATTTCAACATTTGCTACACTTGTTTCATTTGTCACCACATCAAAACATTGGTACAGAATTGAAACACAAAAAATTAAAGAAAGAAAAATCAAATTGTGTCGACTCAAATAAAACAGTTTCCAGTAAATTATGCTGAGATGAACTTTTATGGACAGTTGGAGAAATCTTTATCCTCTAAAACCCTCCCAACAAATTAATTTCTACATATTAGGGTCCTGTTATTTGTTTTATTTTTTGGTTATTGCAAATAAATATATAATTTTTGAGTGACCAATGACCATACTAATTTTTATTATGATTTAGTTTCTGTTGACGGTTTTACTTAATTAAATGAAAACAGTACTTATTTGTAAAATGTGAATGCGAGTTGATTGATATGGAAAATTACACAACTCTATTCATCTCTCTCGTGGGTTATGTAACAAATAACACTTAATATCTCAATTTGAACTTGGACTTGCACATTCCATGAAATGAGTTGCAAATACTCCATGACAAGTATCAAACAAGGATCTAATCAATGAGAACATATTACAGAAATCCATTTAATGGTTGTAGGACAGTGATATGTCCCGAATGAAAGCATCAATCTCGGTTTCAGCAGACCCCCCTTCGGAGGTTGCTCTCCGACAAATCTCTCGAAGTTCGTTCGCTCTTTTCCTCATTTCCTTCCCATCCTCGCTTTCCAAATCCATGAACCGCCGCACCAGTCCAGCAATTTCTTCCCTCGTCACCAATTGCTCTTCCATATGTAACTTTCCTTTAACTTCTTCACATAATACAAATCTCTCTCTCACTTCTCAGCTCTCTCTCTTTCTCTCTACTTTTATATATATATATATATCATCACTAATCTAACAACTCCGACAATGATTTCGTCCATTTGGGCTTGGGAAACAGAAAGGAAACTACCCTGAGAAATGTACAAAACAGAGGATTTGGGTTGAGAATTGAGCCATCGTACATATTCATCGTCATCGTCATCGTCTTTGAGATTGAAGTAGGGTATTGCGGGACCGATGGAGTAGATGGGGATGGGTATTATATTCCTCAGGGTATCGATTGTGTGGGATTCAAGCTCGTAAATGGAAGTGAGTAGAAGGTATTGTGCTTTGGGCACCAATAAAATGGCTTCGTGGAGTCGGCGCAAAACTTTGAGTAAATTACCGGAAAAAAATTCTGGAAGATCCTGTAAGCGCGTTGGTGGAATTCCTGGTATGTAGTCTATTTGCTCGTTTCCTTTTTCTGTCACAAGTACAAAAAAAAAAGTAGAGGAATTTCTTAGTCGCAAGTGTTGTGATTAAGGTTTTCATCTGGATGAAGGAGACGGAATAAATGGAATCAGAATCTTATTGCTAGAAAACTATTTTTCGGGCTATATGACGACGTTTCGGGCTCAATTTTGTGCCGGGGTTTGAATTTGGAACCACAGGCCCAATCCCTATTGTCACGGGGTTATTTTCAGTTTCAAATTTCCTCCGTGATGGCACCAAGGTTTACCCACCTTGATCTCAACCAAACTAAAGTGTTTACACACACACACAAGTAAAATAATGTCTAGAACACAAGCCAACGAATTTACAGGCAACAACCCAACCTTTAATTAAGCACCAACTTATAAAGGAACACTCAAGAGTCTAGACAGAACAACCCTCTGCCTTTAACTCGAAAATGCCATGCCTTAATATAGGCCAAGGCTAGAAAACGTGGGTAAAACATGGAGAGAGATCATGCATCATGGAAGTGACCCATGATCTGGCAGTTGACACCCCCAACTGCCCTAGGGCTGTGCTGGATCAACATAATGCTGCCAGCACATAGAATCAAGTAACTGCCAACAACCGCCCAGTATTGGCTCAGTCTAAGCCAATTTCGTGATTCATTTCCCAACTCCCACACTTAGCCAAATCCAGCCCACGTTCCCACAAACTAGCTGCAACACTAGCATCCATGCCTCCATTTGATTTAGGGCCTTCACGTGCATTGCTGCTGCTCAAGGGACAAGTGCTAGCACCGACTAACACATCCGAACCACCTTGTATAAGACATACCTTCCTCATGCCTTAGCTTCCTCACTTAGACTTGGGTGCAAGGTGCCACCCCAGTCAAGTGTTGCACGCTTGAAAGATCAAGGTGCTAACAAACCACCCCCACTAGAAGAGGCCGACGTCCTCGTCGGTAAGGTCTGTTGGTATTCCTCCACTTGCTTCTCGAACTGCCATAGAGTTTCTGCCTTTTCCCAGCTAGCCTCTGAGATTGGAGTATTTTCCCACTGTACCAAATAGGATGTCCTCCTATTTTTCTTGCTTTGCCCCTCCGTCTTATGATCCAGAATCTTCGTCACCCCTCGGTCAAACTGTTTCTGCATCACCGGAGGCGCCCGCTTGGCTTGTTTCCTTGCCAAGTTAACCAAGTCTTCATGAAATGGTTTCAGGAAACTCACATGAAAAGTTGGATGAACTTTCAATCTGTCTGGCAACTTTAATCGATAGGCAACGTTTCCCACTTTCTTCATGATGTCAAAAGGACCATCATATCTCGGAATCAACCCACGATGCCGATTCTTGCTACTGATTTTCTTCCAGATTTGGGGAGTAAGTTTCAGTAAAACTTTGTCCCCAACCTGAAATTCCAAAGGCCTCCTCCCTTGGTCAGCATATTTCTTCATACGCTTGGCTGCTTTGGTCAAGCTATCTCTTGCTTCCTCTAACAGCTCCTGTTTTGCTCTTGCAAATCTGTAAGCGGCTGGACACCTTCCGCCCGTACGAGTCCTTGCCACTTCATGAGGAGTCAATGGCTGTTGGCCCATTGCCAACTCAAATGGACTCAAGCCCGTTGCCGACGATCGATGCAAATTGTAGCAAAACTGAGCACTATCCAGCAAATCCACCCAATTCCTTTGGCTCGCCGTCACATAGTGCCTCAAATATTCTTCCAACAGCCCATTGATCCTTTCAGTCTGTCCGTCAGTCTGTGGATGATTTGCTGTGGAAAATTTCAGCTCGGAACCCATCAAGCCGAATAAGACCGTCCAGAACCGTCCGGTGAACCGTGTATCCCTGTCACTCACAATTCCTTCAGGTAATCCGAAGTACTTCACCACATTTTTGTAAAACAACTCAGCAGCAACTTCAGCAGTACAATCATGTGGGGCAGGAATAAACACAGCATACTTAGAGAAACGATCAACAACGACAAAGATAGAACGTGTACCATTCACCTTAGGAAAACCAGAAATGAAGTCCATGGATATGGCAACCCAAGGCTTCTCAGGAACTGGTAGGGGCTGCAACAAACCCGCTTCCTTTTTTCGCTCTGTCTTGTCTTGTTGACACACCAAGCAAGTCTTCACGTAGGCCTCAATGTCATCTTCCATCTTTGGCCAGTAGTAAGCCCTTGCCAGTAAAGCCAACATGCGCTGCCTTCCCGGGTGGCCAGCCCATTGTGCATCATGTGTTTCTCTCAGCAACGTTTGCCTCAATCCCCCAATCACAGGGACATACAATCTGTCTCCTTTGGCGTGGAGAAGATTGTCTTCAAGCCAATACCTCCGAACAGTGCCATCCTCAACTTTCTTGATCAACCTTTGATATTCAGCATCAGTTTTGGCATTCTCCCAAATCTTGTCCGTAAGGTCCGACTCAATCACAGCAATAGCAGTCACATACTCTTGTACCGCCTTGCGACTAAGAGCATCAGCCACCTGATTGTGCCGCCCTGGCTTGTGCTTCCACTCGAAGTCATACTCTTCCAAGTATTCTTGCCATCGGGCTTGCCTTGGGGAAAGTTTCTTCTGCACCTTGAAGAAGGTGTTAGCCACATTGTCCGTCAATACCAGAAACTTTGTCCCAAGTAGGTACACCCGCCAAGTAACCAAAGAGTGTATTACTGCAGTCATCTCTTTCTCATGAGCAGAATACTTCCGTTCAGCTTCGTTCAACTTCCGACTTTCAAAGGCTACTGGATGGCCTTCTTGAACCAGCACTCCGCCAACTGCCTTGTCCGAAGCATCAGTGTGAATCTCAAAAGGCAACTCAAAGTTGGGCAAACGCAGCACCGGCTCGCTCGCCACCGCAACTTTAAGCTTCTCAAAGGCATCAGTGCAGGTAGCGTCCCAACACCATTTGCGTTCCTTCTTGAGCAACTCTGTCAAAGGTGCTGCCTTCTTTGAGTAGTTGTGGATAAACTTCCTGTAATAGTTAGCCAAACCCAAGAAAGAACGTAATTCCGACACTTTGGTAGGGGGGGTCCAATCCAGAATGGCTTGAACCTTCCGCCTATCCATTTTACAATGCCCCTTGCTAATTACATGGCCCAAGAACTTAATCTCTTTCTGGGCAAACTCACACTTTTCCATCTTTACATATAACTTATGCTGCCTAAGCCTAGACAACACATCTCTTAGATGAGATAGATGGGCTTCCATCGTCTCACTATAAATGACAATATCATCTAAGTACACAACCACATACTTATCGATACAATCATAAAAGACATCACTCATCAAATTACAAAATGTTGCAGGAGCATTAGTTAGACCAAATGGCATGACTAAGAATTCAAAAGAACCATACCGAGTCACGCATGTGGTCTTTGCCTCATCCCCCACCGCAATCCGAACTTGCCAATAGCCCGAACGCAAATCCAGCTTTGTGAAGTAGGTTGCATTGCATAATCGATCGAACAGATCCGATACTAGAGGGACTGGATACTTGTTCTTTACCGTGGCCTTGTTCAGCGCCCGATAATCCACACACATTCGCAAAGACCCATCCTGCTTCTTCTGGAACAAAACCGGAGCACCGTAGGGAGCTTTTGAGGGCCGCACTAAGCCAGCATCAAGCAACTCCGTCAATTGCTTCCTCAATTCCGCCAACTCCAATGGAGACATCCGATAAGGGGCTTTTGCCGGAGGCTTAGCACCTGGATGTAATTCGATTTGATGATCCGTTGCACGTCGAGGAGGGAGGGTCTTGGGCAATTCAGGAGGCATCACATCCTTGAATTCCTTCAACAACCCAGCCACTTCATCCGGGACTTCGACTTGTACATCAGGCTTAATTTCTATTAAAGCCGCAAGATAAGTCACGTCGCCTTTCCTCAACCCTTTCTGTACTTGGATTGCTGATAAACATCCACCCTTTACTCCTCTGGTCCGCTTGTTCACCGCATGGCCCGACACAAAACAGGGCTGTTTCTCATCAGCAATCAAGATTCCACCAAGATGTGGCATAACAGCCACTTTCGCCACTTTGAGGAACTCATTCCCCAAGATTAATTCGAAGTCGTCAAGTGGATACACCATCAAATCCACCTTGCCGCTCCAACCATTGATTTTCAACAAGATACCACTCGTGGTTCCATGCACCTCCTGTGCAGTGGAATTCACTGTTTTGATCCGACTAAGACTTTCAACAATTTTGAAGTCAAGCGACTTAGCCAGCCTGTCTGAAACGAAATTGTGCGTTGCGCCAGTATCCACCATAGCCAATACATCTGTATTGCAAAGCAACACTTTAATATACATCAAACCTGACCTTTGTGAAGTAGGCTCCTTTTCCGTATGAATTACGTTCAGCAACTGCAAAGGATTGACCCGAATGTTGTCATCCGAGTCAGATTCAGCATCTTTACCATCATCCACGGAAATGGCATTGAGCTTTTCCCGCTTAGGACAATCCTTTGCCCGATGAGGTCCTTCACAAATGAAACAACCCTTGCTGGAGTTTCCTTTGTCCTTCTGCTTATCATCCGTCCATGGTTTGAACTTCTGACCCTTGTCCCATTTCTTGGAACCAGCTTTCTTGTCAGCCTTCTTCTTGTTCTTGTCTTTCGACTTTGAATTGCTGGATTCCGAAGAATTGGACTTGCTAGTCAATTTGAAATCCGTTAACCCATCAGCAGCAGCGATAGCCGAAGGTAAATCTTTGACTCCCAGCCTTCGTAGTTCCAACTGAGCCCAATTCTGCAACCCGGACATAAAGTTGAAGAGTTTATCTTCTTCCGACATGTTCTTGATGTCCAACATCAACGAACTGAACTCCTTCACATAGTCACGCACAGAACCCGTGTGCTTCAATCGCTTCAGAGATTCCCTTGCAAGCCACGAAGAATTGCAAGGAAGGAATTGCTCCTTCAACTCCTTTTTCAACATCGCCCACGTCTCAATCTTTGAACGAACAGTGTCCTCAGATCGAGTTCGCCACCATAATTTTGCATCTCCAACGAGATACATGGTCGTTATTGTCACTTGATCACCTTCTTGAACACGAGCAGCAGAGAAGTACTGCTCCATGTCCCAAAGGAAGTTCTCCAACTCCTTTGCATTCCGCGCACCAGCAAACGGCTTTGGTTCAGGAACTTTCATGTTCACCCGAGTCTCGAATCCGTCTGAGCGACCCGCAAAGGCCCTCTTTATGACCACCAATTCGGCCTCCAAGTTGGAAATTCGCTCCTTCAGTACATCCGAAAGTTGGAGCATATCAGCCATCACCTCTGTGATCTTGGTTTCTGTTTGGACAACGTGTTCCTTGTGTTCAGATTTTTGAGTCTGAATCGAAGTATATACGTAATCCAAGCGTTCCACCAAGGTAACTCCTTCATCCGATTCGTCAACACCGACAAGCTTTTCCAACTGTGAAACTCGTTCCCGCACCGCATCAAGAGCATACACCGCATCAATGGCAGTATTCGCAGCCATTACTCCAAACCGGAGCTCTGATACCAAACTGTCACGGGGTTATTTTCAGTTTCAAATTTCCTCCGTGATGGCACCAAGGTTTACCCACCTTGATCTCAACCAAACTAAAGTGTTTACACACACACACAAGTAAAATAATGTCTAGAACACAAGCCAACGAATTTACAGGCAACAACCCAACCTTTAATTAAGCACCAACTTATAAAGGAACACTCAAGAGTCTAGACAGAACAGCCCTCTGCCTTTAACTCGAAAATGCCATGCCTTAATATAGGCCAAGGCTAGAAAACGTGGGTAAAACATGGAGAGAGATCATGCATCATGGAAGTGACCCATGATCTGGCAGTTGACACCCCCAACTGCCCTAGGGCTGTGCTGGATCAACATAATGCTGCCAGCACATAGAATCAAGTAACTGCCAACAACCGCCCAGTATTGGCTCAGTCTAAGCCAATTTCGTGATTCATTTCCCAACTCCCACACTTAGCCAAATCCAGCCCACGTTCCCACAAACTAGCTGCAACACTAGCATCCATGCCTCCATTTGATTTAGGGTCTTCACGTGCATTGCTGCTGCTCAAGGGACAAGTGCTAGCACCGACTAACACATCCGAACCACCTTGTATAAGACATACCTTCCTCATGCCTTAGCTTCCTCACTTAGACTTGGGTGCAAGGTGCCACCCCAGTCAAGTGTTGCACGCTTGAAAGATCAAGGTGCTAACACCTATCCATTACAAATGAGCAAGCTTTGGCTGGGCTTCTGGAAGGGAAGAAAATAAAATGAAAGGAAGAAAAAGGAAGTGCCATTGACAAAAGTGACGCAGGGCAGCTTCTCCCGGGACACTTGTCGGGAAGTCATTCATCATTTAAGGCTCCATTTGGAACCAACTTATTTGAGTTTTTTGACTATTTTTTTATTTAAAATAAATAAAAAAATCAATCAAAGTTGATTTTTTTACTTTTTATTTTTGTTTATTTGCTTATTTTTATCTAAAGTAAAACTAGAAAAATAAAAAAGTCA
>BRYE01000023.1:4373398-4375898 GCA_030159115.1 Actinidia arguta var. hypoleuca
TACTTCTCATCCGGTTCCAAACTCCAACGTAGAAATGGAGTCCGTACAAGCGGATCTAAAGTAAATATGGATCTGATGGGCACCTTCAATCTTGTAGTTAAAATGGTAAGGGAAGTTTTCATAAGGAAAGAAATGAATTACCCTTCATTTCAACGGGTAAATTTCACTGACCTTTTTTGGAAATTTCTGACAAATACGTTCACTTATTTATAATTTTTGAAATAATACTGATCTCTTTTATTTTTAAAATTAATAATAAGATTTTTTCTTAAAATTAATTTTTGTGCAAAAATAACATGATATTTATTTGATTTAGGACTTTCAATTTTTTAAAAAAATTATAAAATAAAAAAATAAACATTATCTCTTTTTAAAATAAATTAACGACAAAATTTATTTTTTAAGTATATTTAAATTATAAGCACTTAAAAAGTAAAATATTTAAATTATTTTTTTTTAAATAAAATTATTAATAAGAAATTTTAATTGTTTAAATAAATTTTTATTAGGAATACTTAAAAAGTAAACAATTTAGATTAATATTTTTTAAAAATAGAGTAATTTATAAATAAATGGTATTTTATTTTAAAGAATATTATACAAAATTTGATATCAAAATACTAAATATTAAAAAGAAAATTTGATATTTAGTATTTGTATTTGTATAATCTTTTGAACACTTGACAATATTCATTGAATGTGAACATTTGAAAAAACTATTAGCTTACGTGGTACTCCTATCAAATGAATGACCTATCCAATACACTGTGAGTCATTTTTTATCTCCTAACTATCTAACAAATGTGAGTCATCATGTATTACTTGTGAAATTTATCACTATATGATTCGTTGAAAATACTATGTATAATTGTCATATGGTATTCCAAGAGTATTAAATAATTACCCGAACATTTGTACTTTTAGAAATAATTACCCGAACAATTGTAAAAAAAATGTGATAATTTGGATTTGGATTCAGAATGTATTATTTACTCGCATACTTTTTATACTGCTTGTAAATGTATTCAATACTTTTTTAATGACAATATTGACCTCATCCACTTTCCAAAATATGAGGCATATGAGTAATTTTGCACAGCAGATAGTTAATTAAGGGCAATGGCCACCATGTGGCAACCTATGGCTGGATCCACGTGTAGAGGATTCATTTTTGTGGATAATAAAGAAAAGAGTCGGGCTTATCTGCCATCTAATTTTGAATTGTATTGATACGGTTCAAATATTTTGGAGTCCCTTTTGAGCATATTTTGATAATAAATTATTAATATTGTAGATCTTATCGAAAATTTTAATACTATAAAAAATTACGGTGATCGGAGACAGATCGATTGTCGATCAATAATAATTTTTATCAAAATAAATGAATATAATCTTATTTGTCACACTTATTTATTAAGTTACAAAATAAATAATTTTGAACGAATATTGAACCGTGCCAAATCAATATGAGTTTTTACAGCATTGATCTTTATAACGAAATTTGCCATATGAATAATTTGAATAATCAAAACGGGACATATTTCTTCACTTCCGGTAGAACTTAGACAAACGTCGCCGTCGGACTAACGCTTCATAACAAGTTCAGTCGGTATTTTCACGCGATAGCTAAATCAGTGAGTTTATCCTAACAGAACTTTTCAAAGCCGAGCTTTAGGGTTAGAGGATAATGTACACGACATATTCCCTTAGCCACCTACACGATTGGGCTCAAATACCGATAGTGCAATAGGCTAGCTACCAACTACGCCATAGAGAAATGATTGGGTTAGCCGTCTACTCAATGACATAAAAGTAGGTGCATCCTCACACGCACCAAGCTGCACTATAGAAGGGGACAAACCCTTTCTTACAAAGTAAGAAATACTTCATCTCTCTTGACATTCTCTCTCTAAGATCGAGACAAGAACGTTGCTCTTGCTCTTGCTCTTGCTTTCTTCTTTTTTAGTCACTAACTTGACAGTTAGAGACAACTTAAGGTTGTTCTTCTCACTTTTGTTGTCTTGTAGGCTCGGTTGAACAGCGTCCAGCCACCGAGAATCGCTTGTCAACCAACGCCTTCACCTGCGTTTGATTTTCTTTCATCCTTGTTACCCCATAATTTCTAAGAAGTATTATTTTGTATATCATTTTTAATTTTTTAATCTCAAATTTTTTTCTTTATTTCTACCTAATATCAAAGTAGGTTCATGTGGCGGTTTATTCTCTCCTTTTTTTTGACTGCGACAATTTTACCCTCTCAACATTTGCTACACTTGTTTCATTTGTCACAACATCATAACATTGGTATAGAATTGAAAAAAAAATTAAAGAAAGAAAAATCAAATTGTGTTCACTCAAAGAAAATCCTTTCCAGTAAATTATGCTGAGATGAACTTTAGGGAAAGTTAGAGAAACCTTCCCAACAAATTAATTTCCACATATTAGGGATCCTGTTATTTGTTTTATTTTTTTGTTATTGCAAATAAATATATAATTTTTG